>PVJS01020654.1:0-32343 GCA_004027185.1 Glis glis | reverse complement strand
GAAACTGGGTCTCACTAAGTTGCGGAGGGCCTCACTAAGGAGAGAAAGAGAGAGAGAGACAGGGAGAGAGAGAGAGCGAGAGAGCTGAGGCTGGCCGCGAACCCGGATCCTCCGGTCTCTGCCTCCCAAAGTACTGGGATTACAAGCGTGCGCCACCACACCCGGCTCTCTCTTTTTTTTTTTAATGTGTGTGTGGTTCTGGGAATTGAACCCAGGGGCATTCTATCTCCAAGCTACACCCCCCAGCCCTTTTTTTCTTTTTCTTTTTCTTTTTAATTTTAGAAACAGGGCCTCGCTAAGTGTGCTGACAGCCTCACTAAGTTGCTAAGGCTGACTTCGCAATCCTCCTATCTCAGCCTCTCAAATACTGGGATTACAGGTATGGGCTACCACGCCTGACTTACCTCTACTAGTTTTATTCAAGGTTTGTTTGTTTTCCTGGTGCTGGGATCTAACCCAGGCCCTCAAGCATGCTAGAATCATTCCACCACTGAGGTACACCCTCCCTGTTTAGGTTGAAGTATACACCATATATGAAAGAATGTTCATAATATCTATGCTTAGTTTATTGAATAACAAACATTCCTGTACCTATCTCTAGTTGATTATTTAACCCATTGAGTTTTTAAGTGATTTTTTTTTCTACAAGTTCTGAATGGTTCTTTTTCAAATGTGTCTGGTTTTTGGGCAGAGAATACTGGGGATTGAGCCCAGGGGCATTCAACCTCCAAGTTACATTCCCAGCTCTTTATATACATATATATTTTCCCCCCTTTTTTCTTTTAAATAAGGTCTCACTAAGTTGCTGAGGCTGGCCTGGAACCTGCAATCCTCCTGTCTCAGCTTCCTAAGTACTGGGATTACAGGCATGTATAACACACCCAGCTTGTCTGATCTTTTTTTAATAGTGTCTTGTCCTTGCTCCTATTTTGGCTTCCCTCTTTATGTCTTAAACATTTTAATCATATTTATATTCTGTATTTAGTATATTATCATATGAAGTTCATAGACAATGTGTAAACATGGTTTTGACTATTTTATTCAAATTTTATTTACAGAAATAGATCAGACTCATAGTTTGTCAATTCATGCTCTGGTTCATGAAGTAACCAAGTGCCTAGAGGACAACGATTGCTTCTATTCTATAAGCAATAGGTTACTGCTATTCTGGTCTCCTGGTGGCCCTCTCCACCCCTTGGCTTTGACCCTGGGATTTCAGAATAATGATTTTTCTGTACATTTCTTAAGTTGTGTTTTAAGCCAGGCATGGTGGCACATGCTTGTGATCCCAGTACTTGGGAGGCTGAGACAGGAGGATCTGGGTTCGCAGCCAGCCTCAGCTACTTAGTGAGGCCCTCCGCAACATAGTGAGACCCTGTTTCAAAATAAAGAATTAAAAAATAGAACTGGGAGTGTAGCTCTGAGGTAGAATGCCCCTGGGTTCAATCCCCAGTACCGCAAAAAGAAAAAAAAAAGTTGTGTTTTAGCCGAATGTGGCAGTGCATGCTTGTTAATCCCAGTACTTGGGAGGCTGAGACAGGAGAATTTCAGGTTCGTGGCCAACCTCAGCTACTTTGTGAGGCCCTCAGCAACTTAGTGAGACCCTGTTTCAAAATAAAGAATAAAAAATAGGGCTGGGGTGTAGTTTGGAGGTAGAATGCCCCTGGGTTCAATCCCTAGTACTGCAAAAAAAAAAAAAAAGGTGTGTTTTATATTTTAGGCAGCATTTCATGACATGTGGGGTTTTTTTAGAATATCAGATCCATCACATTTGTAAAAGACTTGTATTATTTTTCAGAAATCCAAAGCTTGTAGTGACTGAAAAGACCATTCGACTTGCTTATCGTCATGCTAAGCAGAGTAAAAAAAATGTGCCATGCTTTTTACTTGGTTCTCTCACAGTGGATGAAGGTAATATGTTTTAAAAAATTATTTGAATGACTAGAGTGGAATTTACGTTTATTGATTCAGCCAGCTATTTTATGTGCTTTGTGCTAATTTTCTTTGCTGTATAGCAAGGACGTGGAGATGAGTAGAACTACCCATCACAGACTTTACAGTCTAGTCAGGTGCAAGAATATATAAGTAAGTCATTTTTTAAAATAAGATTTTAGGCCAGGTGCAGTGGCGCATGCTTGTAATCCCAGTACTTGGGAGGCAGAGACCAGAGGATCCGGGTTCGCGGCCAGCCTTAGCTACTTAGTGAGGCCCTCCGCAACCTCGTGATACCCGGTTTCAAAATAAAGTACAAAAGGGCTGGGCGTGGTGGCGCACGCTTGTAATCCCAGTACTTTGGGAGGCAGAGACCAGAGGATCCGGGTTCGCGGCCAGCCTCAGCTCGCTGTCTTTCTCTTTCTCTCTCTCTCTCTCCGTCTTTCTCTCTCTCTCTCTCTCTACCTAGTGAGGCCCTCCGCAACTTCGTGAGACCTGGTTTCATAATAAAGGATAAAAAATAGGGCCGGGGGTGTAGCATGGAGGTAGAACGCCCCTGGGTTCAATCCCCGGTACCGCAAAAAAAAAAAAAAAAAAAAAGTATAAAAAATAGTGCCGGGAGTGTAGCTCAGAAGTAGAATGCCCCTGGGTTCAGTCCCCGGTGCTGCAAAAAAAAAATATTTTAGTATACTACTAGTATATACAAAGCACTTTGCTATAACATAGCCTTGCTTGGTTGATTTATGTTTTTAATTAGCATGCTATATAATAGTTATTTTTGTTCTTCAGATGAAGAAGGTGTAACATTGACAGTAGATCGCTTTGATCCTGGTCGAGAAGTACCTGAATGCAAAGAAAGAACCCCTACTGCTTCTCTTCCTGGGGACTTTTTGATCCCCTGCAAAGTTCATACTCAAGAACATTGTACAAGAGAAAAGATAGTTCACAATATAGATGAGTTCAGTTCAACTTTTAAGGTGAGATTCATTGATAAATTTAATATTTTGTGTGTGTGTGTGGTACTGGGGATTGAATTCAAGGGGCATTCTACCTCTGAGCTACACACCCAGCCCATTTTTTATTTTTTGCTTTGAAACTGGATCTCGCTAGGTTGCTGAGAGTCTTATTAAGTTGCTGAGGTTGGTCTTAAACCTGCAATCCTCCTATCTCAGCCTCCCAAGTACTGAGATTACAGGGTGTGAGCTTGATTCAACACAAAAATCATTTATAGTGTGCAGTATTTCAATAAGCCCATATTTGAAAAGTATTCATAATTCTGATTGAATTATTATGGACCTAAAATCCAATTAAATGTGGTTTCTAAGGGCAGAAGTTCTAGGTAGCATTCCAGAAAAGGAAGCAATGTTATCAAGATAGGAAAGTTCAGGATGTATTCAAGTTAATGGTAAGGGTGTAGATTTTTGCTGGGTTTGTGGACAATCACACTAGAGTATTGGTGTGGTCAAATTATAGAGAGCCTTGTCTGCCAGGCTAAGGAATTTGAACTTTGTCATATGGCCATGTAGCCATTGAAGGCTTCTAAAAAGAGGAAATACTGTCAAATCAGGAGTAGTTAATCTCATAGGGCAGGCTGACTGAAGTCCGATAGAGTAGTTAGGCCATTGCAATAGTCAGATATGTATTAGAGAGAGGAATGTGTTAGCTGGCAGTAGAGTGGTGACATAAAGACTAGAAAGGACACAGTGGGCTCGAGCAAATACAGAGGAAGAACTGACTTGACAATTTTGGGTAAAAAGAAAGGAATAAAAAAGAAACGACCATGAGATTCTCTGAGGCTGATCAGAATTAATTTATGTCTATTTTTTTTCCCATGTAGTAAATACATATTGTGGGCAACATTCCCCAATAAGAATTTTTTTTTTAATGTGGTACTTGGGATTGAGCCCAGGGGCATTCTGCCTCCGAGCTATACCCCCAGCCCTTTTTTAAAAATTATTTTTTGTTTTGAAACAGGGTCTTGCTAGGTTTCTGAGAATCTCATTACTTGCTGAGGCTGTCCTTGAACTTGCGATCCTCCTGTCTCAGCTTCCCAAGTACTGGGATTACAGGCATGTACCACCATGCCTAACTCCCCCAATTAGAATTTGAAGTGCTGCTAGGGCATGTAAGTTGGAAATATATGATGGAACTTGGGACAGAAGTCTTGCTTTGATATAATTATTCATGTTATCTTTTGATCATATGGAAGAAATGAGAATTGAAATGTAAATCAGAACTAATTTAATTTTCTTTTTTTGTGTGTGTGGTACTGGGGATTGAACCCAGGAGCATTCTACCTCTGACCTACACCCCCAGCCCTATTTTGTATTCTTTATTTTGAAACAGGGTCTCACTAAGTTGCGGAGGGCCTCACTAAGTAGCTGAGGCTGGCCGCGAACCCGGATCCTCCTGTCTCAGCCTCCCAAGTACTGGGATTACAAGCATGTGCCACCCCACCTGGCTTAATTTAATTTTCTTAATGTAAGATATTATATATGTATATACACTGGTATAATATTAAACTGTAGCGCTGGGCAGGCGTGGTGGCGCACGCTTGTAATCCCAGTACTTGGGAGGCGGAGACTGGAGGATCCAGGTTCGCGGCCAACCTCAGCTACTTAGTGAGGCCTCCGCAACTTCGTGAGACCCGGTTTCAAAATAAAGTATAAAAAATAGGGCTGGGGATGTAGCTCAGAGGTAGAAAGCCCCTGGGTTCAATCCCCAGTACCGCAAAATAAATAAATAAATAAATGAATAAATAAATAAAAATAAACTGTAAAGATGGACACATTTTAAAATAATTATATAATGTTAATTCCTCAGGCTCTACAGCACTGTGTATGTAGCAAAGATTCCTTGGACTGTGGTAAGCTTCTTTCCATAAGAGCTCATATCACTACTTCCAGGGAGAGTTTGGACAATGTGGATTTTGACTTGCATTGGGCAGCAGTGACTCTAGCAAATAACTTTAAATGTACACCTGTGAAGCCCATCCCCATTATACCAACAGCTCTGGCAAGAAACTTGAGCAGTAATCTGAATATTTCTCAAGTTCAAGGGACCTATAAATATGGGTAAGTAAAAGATATATTAATCTAAAAATTTAAATATCATTTGCATTAGTATTTTTTCAGGATATCCACATATGAAGTAATTGTGTAGTCAGTTTACATGTTAGAGATCTGATAACTGGATCAGTAATCAGGAAAGATTAAAAAAAATTTTTTAATTGTGCTTTGTGTTTATATTTTGATACTAGGCATTGGACCCAGAGCTTCATGCTATACCACTGAGCTCCAACCCCTGCACCCATCATTGTTTGTGGTTGTAGTTTTCTTTCAAAGAGCTGTACCCACTACCCTACAAAAAATTGACAGTAAAAGCTATATTAAAATTAATATAATAATGTGCCTCAGTGGTAGAGCACTTGCCAAGCATGCAAGAGGCCCTAGGTTCAATTCCCAGCATGGCAAACAAAAAAATTGGTTGATATTTTAGGATTTGAAAATATGAGGAGAAATTGTCTTCTCTATTATTTTGCCCAGGTGTATGTTAGGGGTGGGTTCTGGGGATTGAACCCAGGCTGCTCTACTTCTAAGCTACACCCCCAGCTCTATTTTATTTAATTTTGTTTTGTTTTTGATACTGGGGATTAAAACCAGGGCTACTACCAACAAGTTCTACCCCCTAGATACTTCTTTAGCCTTTTGGGGTTTGTTTGTTTGTTTGTTTGGGTACTAGGGGTTGAAGCCAGGGGCATTCTACTTCTGAGTTATATCCCTTAGCCCTTTTTATTTTGAGACAGAGTCTAGCTAAGCTGCTAAGGCTAGCCTCAAACCCGAGATCCTCCTGTCTCAGCCTCCCAAGCACTGGCTGACCTAGCCACCATACCTAGTTAGCCCCTTTTAATTTTTATTTTGAAATGGTCTCACTAAGTTGCTGAGGGCCTTGTTAAATTGCTGAATTGCTAAATTGCTGAGGCTGGTCTCCAACCTGCAATCATCCTGTCTCAACCTCCCAAGCACTGGGATTGCATTTGTGGGCCCCCACACCCTGTCACATCTGTGACCCCTGATATTCTTGTAAGCAGGATGTTCAGTATTCTATCCAAATGCCTGTTCTCCTTGCTGCTTTCTATCTAGAATTAGCTATTAAATTTGTGACATTTTCCCTTCTCTTTAAACACATTCACTTATTCACTCTAATACTTATTAGAATCTAGCAGGGCGTGGTGGCGCACGCTTGTAATCCCAGTACTCAGGAGGCTGAGACCAGATGATCTGGGTTTGCGGCCAGCCTCAGCTACTTAGTGAGGCCCTCCACAACTTTGTGAGACCCTGTTTCAAAATAAAGAATAAAAGATAGGGCTGGGGGTGTAGCCCGTAGGTAGAATGCCTCTGGGTTCATTCCCTGGTACCACCAAAAAAAAAAAAAGAATCTATTATGGAATAGGTAGTTATGTTAGGCACTAGAAATAAATAGATTTAAAAAATACTTGATGTCCATTAAGTATATAACATCTAAACAAGATGTGCTATTATTGAAAT
This sequence comes from Glis glis, assembly GCA_004027185.1. Taxonomy (NCBI): domain Eukaryota; kingdom Metazoa; phylum Chordata; class Mammalia; order Rodentia; family Gliridae; genus Glis; species Glis glis. The sequence goes on along the minus strand of PVJS01020654.1, from coordinate 25,864 downwards.
TTATACACATTGCTAGGAAAACATGAATTTATGTCCAAATTGCCTGGGAAAATCATGGGAAGCTGGAACTAGTTCTTTTTTTTTCTTTGTGGTACTGGGGATTGAACCCAGGGGCATTCTACCTCCAAGCTACACCCCTAGACCTATTTTTCTTATTCTTTATTTTGAAACAGGGTCTGTAAGTTGCAGAGGGCCTCACAAAGTAGCTGAGGCTGGCCACGAACCTGCCATCCTCCTGTCTCAGCCTCCCAAGTACTGGGATACAAGGGTGTGCCACCAGGCCTGGCTGGAAGTAGTTCTTTTAAGGAACAGGAATTTATCTGGTAGGACAAGGCAGAGAGAGATTTTAAGCAGGGGTGTTATTGTTAATACATAAATCTTAAGCCGGGCGTGGTGGCGCATGCTTGTAATCCCAGTACTTGGGAGGTGGAGACCGGAGGATCCAGGTTCGCGGCCAGCCTCAGCTACTTAGTGAGGCCCTCCACAACTTTGTGAGACCCGGTTTCAAAAAATAAAGTATAAAAAAAAAATAAGGCAGGGGGTGTAGCTCGGAGGTAGAATGCCCCTGGGTTCAATCCCTGGTACCACAAAAAAAAAAACAAAACATAAATCTTAAGCCAACTCAGACTTAATCTTCATGGCTTAATGAATTTATTGTGTCTGTTTTAGTGTTATTATAGCAATAAAACATATCAGTGGCACTATTAAGACTTACTATCACTAATGACATTGTTTTCATGTCTATAATTTAAAGGCATACATAACAGTAGAATTAACAATTCTACTGTGGTTTTCCATATTCCTTTTTTTTTTTCACTACTGGGGATTAAATCCAGGAGTAAGACAAGTACTCTACCACTGAGCTATATCCCCAGCCACAGGTTTTTCATATTCTTAAGACTTACTGTCAATTGTAAATATAATAAAACATTTTAAATAGAGTATAATGTCCTTTTAGGGAAAAGTGAGCTTTGGAGTTTTATCATCATGTTCTTTGGCAGTAGTTGGAGGAATGTGATATCTCCCCTAAGTCAGCCTTCTTCCTCCTTCAATGAGAAGTTGTATTTGTTGCAGTGTTGTCAGGTCACCTGGATGCGTGAACATTTTCAGTAACAGGAAATTCAGTTTTCTCAATGTAACCTAGTTTGTTCAGAAATTGTCTGCTTTAATGTTAACACTTTTGATTAAAGTAAGTCACAAGGTTGAGGATTAAAACTTTTTAAAAAAGTGTATAAGGAGTCAGGCATGGTGACACATGCATGTAATTCCAGTACTTGGGAGACTGGGATTAAAGGTTAGAGGCCAGCCTCAGCAACTTAGTGTGACCCTGTTTCAAAATAAAAAATAAAATAGGTCTGGAGGTGTGGCTCAGAGGTAGACTATCCTGGGTTCAAAAAAAAAGTGTTAGCCGGGTGTGGTGGCACAAGCTTGTAATCCCAGTACCTGGGAGGCTGAGACCAGAGGATCCGCATTCATGGCCAGCCTCAGTTACTTAGTGAGGCCCTCCACAACTTAGTCAGACCCTGTTTCAAAATAAAGAATAAAAAATAGGGCTGGGGTTGTAGCTCGGAGGTAAAATACCCCCTGGGTTCCATCCCCAGTACCACACACACACAATAAAAAGTGTTTAAGGCTGGGGATGTAGCTTAGTAGTATAGTGTTTGCCTAGTATGCACGAGTCCTTGGGTTCATTCCCCAGCACCACACACACAAAAAAAGTGTAATCTTCAGGGACCATTTTAATAGAAGTTTTAAGATATTAGAGCTCCTTCATCTTTTCTTATTCTCAGAGCCCTCTTTTTACCAAGTTAAATGCTTAGAACTGTTTTGTGTTTCCATGTGTGTGAGACAGTGTTCATTTGAATCATGTCTCCTATCTAAAATTGCTTCAAAACTTAGATTATTTATTTGCGGTAAAAAGTACTAATAAAATACATGTGTGTGTGTGTATGTATGTGTTAGTGGGGATTGAATCCAGGGGCATCCAACCTCTGAGCTACACTTCCAGCCCTATTTTATTTTTTATTTTTTATTTTTGAAACAGTCCCACTAAGTTACCATGAACTGGTCCTGAACCTATCATCCTCCTGACTCAGCCTCTCAAGTACTGGAATTACAGGCATGTGCCACCAGGCCTGGTTTAATAAAATGCTTTTAATTATTTTTACATAATTGTCCTTTGTTTAGATATCTTACCATGGATGAAACACGCAAATTGTTACTTTTGCTGGAATCTGATCCCAAGGTTTATTCTCTACCATTAGTTGGAATGTAAGTATTATACTATCTTTGAAAACCTTTTCAGCCAAATCTGTGTCGAAGTGTGTATGATAAGCATGCCAGTCAGTTGTACTATGAGTATTTAGATCATCTTATAAAGCCACAGAAGCCAATGGTTCTTAAGCTTTCTTTTTTTTTTTTTTTGCGGTACCGGGGATTGAACCCAGGGGATTTCTACCTCTGAGCTATACCCCCGGCCCTATTTTTTATGCTTTATTTTGAAACTGGGTCTCACGAAGTTGCTGAGGGCCTCACTAAGTAGCTGAGGCTGGCTGCAAACCTGGATCCTCCCGTCTCCGCCTCCCAAGTACTGGGATTACAAGCGTGCGCCACCACACCTGGCTGATATATATTGATTTAGATGTCTATATTTTCTCCCTCTAAGTTGTCGGCCTCATATTATTTGTGATGCTTTTTAATGAATTATTGGTAAATGTCAAGGATTTGCCTTATTGCCTTGAGAAGGACATTATAACCTAATGCGTATTAATTTGTAAATGATTATACTTTTTAATTTCTGGGGTTTTTGTTTTGTTTTGTTTTGTTTTGTTTTTAGTTGGCTGTCTGGAATCATACATATCTATAGTCCTCAGGTATGGGCTTGCTGCTTGCGATACATGTTCAGTTCCTCTATTCAAGAAAGGCAAGTGACAGTTTATTCTGTAATTTTTTTAAATCTTTCCTCCATTTGTATTTTATTGGTCTCATTTAAAATTCATGTAATGCTTTAACCTTTTACAATACTTCTAAACAAGTACCTTACGAAAAACATACCTATAGTAAATGGAAATAAAGTCAGACTAAAAAAGATGATGTGGTAGTTTACCTGGAAATATCAAGGAATTTACATACCTAACCACAGAACCATAGCACAGAATATACACTTTTTAGGGGAGGAAAAAGCCCTAGAGATCATCTATTATAGCATCCTATTTTATAAATAAATTAATTAATTGACTTTCAGTTAAGTGGTTAAAAATGAATTTGGATTTGTTAACCTTGCAAGTATTTTATTAAATTCCACAAGTTGGGTGTGGTGGCACATGCCTGTAATCCCACTACTTGGGAGGCTGAGACAGGAGGATCACAGGTTCGAAGCTAGCCTTGGCAACTTAGCGAAGCTCTCAGCAACCTACCGAGACCCTGTTTCAAAATAAGAAATAAAACGAAGATGGGGGTGTAGCTTGGAGGTAGAATGCCTCTGGGTTCAATCCCCAGTACCACACACACACAAAAAAAAATTCAGAATCCTACTACTAGTACACTAAGAAACATTTGAGATGAGATATTTAATTTTCTTTCTGCAGCTAAAGCATAAGCATTAAAATTAATAGCTAGGGAAACTATATTTCAGATATGTATCTGAATGACAGTGGTAGGTAAAGAGTTACAGTGTTTTAGCCAGGTGTGGTGGTGCACACCTGTAATCCCAGTACTCGGGAGGCCACCTCACAGTAACTTAGCAACACCCTTTTTCAAAATAAGGCTGGGGGTATAGCTCAGAGGTACTGAATCCTCTGAGTTCAAGCCCCAGTACCCACCAAAAAGAAAAAATAAAGGGTTGCAATTTTTCATTGTCGTCGAGCTGAGGTCTCTCTGTATTGTCCAGGTTGGTCTGGAAGTCTTGGGCTTAGGGATCCTCCTTCCCCAGCCTCCTGAGTGTTTGGGACCATAGGTACTTATCATCACACCCAAATTCTGGAAATATGTACATTAACCTAGAAAATAGGATGGCGTAGTTTTCATTTTATATGTTCCTAATTTGTTTGATGTTTTTATAAGGAATATGTATTTCATAATAAAATATACCTAATATTGAAAACAATAATATTATAAAGTAAGAATAAATTTACTCCCCAATTTTCTTTCAAAAATTGGGCTCTTTAGTCAATCTGTTAACTAGATTAGATTAGATCTAGTACCTGTGAGTTCTTTGAGTATAATCTTGTTATCCTTATTAAATTTTAATTAAATGAAATTTTTTTCCAGGGTGTTTTCAGAATCTGGAAATTTTATCATAGTTCTTTATTCTTTGACACATAAGGAACCTGAGTTTTATGAATGCCTTCCTTGTGATGGCAAGATACCTGACCTTCGATTTCAGTTACTAACCAGCAAGGAAACATTCCATCTTTTCAATGTAAGTAATTTGATTACTCAGTACATTAGTGACTGCTTCAGTTTGCCTTTTGGCAGTTTATACCCAGTGGCCTTTACCCTTTAAAATAGTAATTCCAACTACTATGCTTTATTTACAATCTATCTTATTGAATATTAATGATACTCATTTATGGTTAATTTTGTTTAGTAAATCTTAGACCATATCTCCAGAACCAAATTATAATAGAGGATTAAAGGTTATCCACAGAATAACTTGCCTGTGTTTTTCTAAAATCTTTGAGTAATGTATCGGTAGTCTATGTTGTATCATTTTGTTGTACTATCGAGGATCAATTTTGTGATTTTTAATGTTTGTCATGACTACTATATTTATAATATTTGGGCATAACAAATAATATAAAAAGTTTTTCACTTAAAAGTCAATATTTATAAAATATGCAAGAATTCAGAATGAAGTATTGCTCTATCTAATAACTCATATAAAAATACAACTAAGTGATGATCACAAAAAATTAGAAATTTGAAAACTAAATTTAAAGACCATTTTTAGACAAATTTTTTTATTGGTGCACTATAATTATACATAATAGTAGGATTCGTCATTATATATTTGTTCATACATATAATTTGGTCACTTACATTTCCCAGTTCAACTCCTTTCTCTCCCCTCCTCCTTCCTTTAACCCCCTTCCTTTTCTGTATGGTCTGTGGTCTCCCTTCTGTTTTCATGAGATTCCCTGTACCACTGCCCCCTTTTTTTTTCCTTTTTGCTCTCTAGCTTCCACATATGAGAGAAAATATATAACAACCTTTGATTTTTTTTTTTTTTTGTGGTACTGGGGATTGAACCCAGGGGCATTCTGCCTCCGAGCTACACCCCCAGCCCTATTTTTTATTCTTTATTTTGAAACAGGGTCTCACTAAGTTGCAGAGGGCCTCACTAAGTAGCTAAGGCTGGCTGCAAACCCGCAATCTTCCTGTCTCAGCCTCCCACGTACTGGGATTATAAGCGTGTACCACCACGCCTGGCTTCTTTTTTCTTTTTTTTTCCCCCTCTTTCTCTCTCTCTCTCTCTCTCTCTCTCTCTCTGTCTTTTTTTTTTTTTTTTTTGCACTAGAGATTGAACCCAGGGACATTCTAACTCTGAGCCACACCCCTAGCCCTTTTTTATTTTTTATTTTGAAACGGTCTCACTAGGCTGCTGAGGGTCTTGCTAAGTTGCTGAGGCTGGTGTAGAACCTGCGATCTTCCAGTCTAAGCCTCCCAAGTACTGAGATTACAGGTGAGTGCCACCACACCCAGAACAACCCTTACTTTTCTAAGTCTGACTTATTTGGCTTAACATAATACTCTAAAGGTTTTTGTTGTTTTTTTGTTTGTTTGTTTCGAAACAAAGATCTTGGTATATTGCCCAGGCTGGCCTCAAACTCTTGAGCTTAAAGTGATCCCCCACCTTAGCCTTCTGAGTAATAGGACTATAGGCGAGTACCACAATGCCCAGTTTAAGGACCATTTTTTAATAAAATTTTTGGTTATCTTTAGTCTCTGACAACTAATGACTGTATTTTTAATTTTATTACAAAAATATTGACTATCTCTAACCATTCAGATCTTTTTTTATGTTTTCTTTGGGTTTATTTATAGGTTATAGCAGTTCATGAATAAAGTTTGTTTGTTTTGTGGCACTGGGGATTGAACCCAGGGTCATTTTACCTCCCAGCTACACCCACAGCCCTATTTTATTTATTTATTTTTTTTGTACTAGGGATTGAATCCAGGGGCATTCTACCTCCAAGATACACCCCCAGCCCTATTTTACTTTTATTTTGAAACAGGGTCTTGCTAGGTTGATGAGTCTCACTACTTGCTGAGGCTGTCCTCAAACCTGCAATCCTCCTGTCCTCAGCTTCCCAAGTACTGGGATTACAGGCATGCATCACCATGCCTGGTGCTGAATAAAGTTTTTATACTATAATCATAATCATCTTTGATGAAATCTAATAATTAATTTTTATTTTATAGATTTATCATTTTCTCCCCCCTTCCTTCTCCTCCATGTGTGTATGTGGGGGGGAACTGGGGATTGAACCTAGGGGTGCTCTACCACTGAGCTATATCCCTAGCCTTTTTTATTTTTTGAAACACAGTCTTGCTAAGTTGTTCAGGCTGACTCTAACCTATAATCCTCCTGCCCCAGCCTCCCCAGTATCTGGGATAACAGGCATATGCCATCACACCTGGCTTATCATTTTATTCTTTAGATAGTATCCTCAGTTCATAGTTTTTTTGTTTTGTTTTTGGTACTGGGGGTTGAACCCCAGTGGCACTGTACCTGTGAGCTATACACCCCCAGCCCTATTTTATTTTTTGTTTTGAAATGGGCTCTCCTAAGTTGCTGAGGGTCTCACTAAATTGCTGAGGCTGGCTTCAAACCTGCAATCCTCCTGTCTCAGCCTCCCAAGTACTGTGATTGCAAGTGTGTGCCACCACACTCAGCTCATAGTTATTTATATTCACTGAATCCCTAGATATTAAGTAAGTTACATAATACAGGTGATTTCAGTTTCACTTACAAAGCGGGGAAATGAACATTTTACAAAAGAAGGTCAGTTACAGAAATCAGAAATCTCCCTGCCCACCAGTGTTGCAGAGCTACTTTCCATCTATATGGAATTCTCTGGTGTTTTTATTTACATCATATCTCAAAGTATGACCTATTTCATTTCAGAATGTTGAACCTTCTGACAAAAATCCAATACTTTTGGAATTGCGAGCTGAAACCCAAGATACAGAAGCAGAGTTTTTCAGCAAGGTTTCCAAGAATCTATCAGCCGAGAGGTAAAATATAGCTTTTTATTACCATATGTACTTTTGTGTGTGTGTGTGGGTAGGGGAGTACTGGAGATTGAGCCCAGGGGCATTCTACCTCTGAGCTATACTCCCAGCCCTATTTTTATTTTTATTATTAAACAGAGTCTCACTAAGTTGCAGAGGGCCTCACTAAATTGCTAAGGCTGGTTATGAACCTGCTATCCTCCTATTTCAACCTCCCAAGTACTAGGATTACAGATATGCGCCACCACACCCAGCCATATCTACTTTTTTGTTATTAATATTCATCAGTTTGGGGGGAGTAATTAAAATGACTCTTCAATTATTTCTGATGAAACTCTGTAAATATTATATGCCATAAGAGTCTTTGCATTAAATACATTCTTTCATATTCTCTAGGAAGCTGGCTGATAATTTTAATGAAATGACAATTCCAATATGGTTTTCATTTGAGTTGATTTATTGTATAGGAAATCCAGTATTTGTAAGAAAATCATCTTGCTTAGGAAGTAACATTCTGTTTTTGCTTAGTGTCTTTTGTTTGTTCTTCTCCCCCCCATTCCTCCTCCTCCATGTGTATATGTGGGGGAGAACTGGGGATTGAACTCAGGGGTACTCTACCACTGAGCTACATCCCTAGCTCTTTATAGTTTTAAACCTGGGCCTATCAGATGAAGTACTGTAAAAATAACTCTACCTCAAAAAGAAGTAGTTTGTTTTAAAACTTTTGAAGCAAATACACTTGGAGATATTAAATAAGAGCTGTGACTTCTTGGGTCATTATATCCTACCTTTTGTGGTAAAGAGGACACTCCCTTGTATTAGTCAGGGATCTCCAGAGGAAGAGAAATAGCAGAATGTGTATATGTAGAGGGATATTTATTTTAAGGAACTGACTCCTGTAATTATGGATGTCTGGCAATTCCAAAATCTGCAGGGTAGGTTGGTAGACTGGATACCCAGGGAAGAATTGCAGTCTGAGTCCAAGGGCCATCAGCTAGAATCCCCTCTTTCCAGGGAGGTCTTTTTTATATTAAGGTGTTCAACTGATTGAATGAGGCTCACTCATATTGTGGAGAGTACTGCTTTACTCAGAGTCTAATGATTTAAATGTTAATCTCATCTAAAAATACCTCTAGAATAATGAAATATCGAATAATACTAGAACAAATATCTAGGTACTATGGCCTAGCCAAGGGGACACATAAAATTAACCATCACATCCCTAATTCAGCTTTTTCATTTATTCTACTATGTACCAGGTAATGTACTGAGAGCTGGGGATATGGTAGTGTTTATTCTTTGACTCTTTATTTTAGAAACTATTGTTATTTAATTCTTCCTCGCAGTTAACTTATCTCTCAACTGGACCTGTCTTCGAGCCCCTTTAATGCTGTCTGTTTAGAATATTGCATGAGAAACAAGCATATATAAGATAGCTACTCATTATTGATTATTGGAATGCTTTTATCATATTGAGAAAATGGCTTAATTTCTCCCCCCCCCCCAGTACTGGGGATTGATCTTAGGGCCTTGCACATACTAGGAAAACACTCTACCACTGAGGTACACCCCCAACCCTTTTTTTAATTTATTTATTTATTTATTTATTTATTTATTTATTTTGCGGTACCGGGGATTGAACCCAGGGGTGTTCTACCTCCGCGCTACACCCCCGGCCCTATTTTTTTTTTATATACTTTATTTTGAAACTGGGTCTCACAAAGGTGCGGAGGGCCTCACTAGGTAGAGAGAGAGAGAGAGAGAGAGAGAGACAGGGAGAGAGAGAGCTGAGGCTGGCCGTGAACCCGGATCCTCCGGTCTCTGCCTCCCAAAGTACTGGTATTACAAGCGTGTGCCACCACGCCCAGCCCCTTTTTATTTTTTTATTTTGAGACAGGGACTTGCTAATTTTCCCAGATGACCTCGAATTTGTGATCCTCCTGTCTCAGCCTCCTGAGTAGCTGGGATTACAGGCTTGATTTTTTTTATGGCATTCATTCATCTGTCCTTAACCCTTGATTCTTTGGGTGGAAATTAACTACAAGTTTAAAATAGATGGCAACTATGTCAACTATTTATAGAGGCTACATAACAAAATAGTTGTGAGCTCAAGTTATGATATCAGACATATCCATGTTCAAGTCCTGGTTCCAAACATTAGTATCCCATTTGTACAATGGGAATCATGACTGTATCTCTATTAGTTTCCTAATTGCTGTTGTAACAAATTATCACAAATAAAGTGCCCTTAACAATGCATTTATTATCTTACATTTCTGAAGGTCAGAAGTCCAAAATGGGTCTTTGGATCTATAATCCAAGTGTTGGCAGAGCTGCATTCCTTCTGGAGTCTCTAAGGGACAGTTTGTTTTATTGCCTTTTTCAGCTTCTAGAGACCACCTACATTTCTTATCTTATAGCCCCTTACACACACACACACACACACATACTCTCTCTCTCTCTCTCTCTCTCTCTCTCTCTCTCTCTCTACTGGAGATTGAACCCAGGGGCATTCTATCTCCAAGCTATAAACCTAACCCTTTTTATTTTTTAATTTTGAAACAGGGTCTCACTAAATTGTTGAGGCTGGCCTCAAATCTGCAATCCTTCTGTCTCAGCCTCCCAAGTACTGGGATTACAGGTGTGTGCCTCAACGCCCAGCTTCCTTATCTATCTTAGTCTCTCTCTATCTCCCTCTCTGATCTATGTTTTCATCATCACATCTCCTTCTCTGACTCTCTTACCTTTTTTTTTATAAGGACCCTTATGATTACATTGGGCTCACCTGAATAATTAAAAAATAGTCTCCCCACCTCGAGATCCTTACCTGAATCCAACCCTCAAACTTCCTTTTACTATGTACCGTATTCAGAGATATTAGGGATTAGAGAGATGCCTAACGTATTCTCTCCATCTTCTTTGGGCATTATGAATTATCTTTGAAACAGGTTAGATCACCAGAAAACTATCTTCGAATGACTTTGCAGAAACACCTTAACTGTCTTAGATTTTAAAGCTTTATTTAACATTTTATTGAAGATTTATGAAAGAAAAAGCCAAATTAAGAAGACACTTGAAATTTCTTTAACAATATTATTGAAAATCTTGCATATTTTCAATGCTGACCAAAACTTTTAATAAGGATGAATCATTTTAGACTTTAGTAAAATGTGTCATGCCTAAAAAACTGGTGTTTTAATAATCTTAAAATTTTTCCTTTTTGCCTTGGATGCTAAAAATAAGCTAAGATTTGAATTTTATTAATGTCAGCAATTCTGTGTGTGTGTGTTTATCATGAATAAATATGTAGCAAATATCAATTCCATGCCACACCTCGGGTGTACAAAAAATGTAGCTTTTTTTTAGTAATTGAACTTAATATCTACTTTGAACTCCTCTTCATGCTACTGAATTATAGAAATAAAATTTTAGTCAATTGGTGTTTTCATCACCTTTCCTCTGGGGAATATAGAAGGGACTGATGGTATGCCGATACCGTGATAAGGGGTGGCGTGATTCTCACCCATCTGTGTGTGCTGAGATGTTGTCATTTGCATCCAGTCTTTGGCAGGTTTGTGCACATTCCTCCTGCTCTAACTCCTATGGCCCTTGTTGTCATGTACATGTTGCACTGAGTACATGGGATATCGTTCTGTATTCCACATTTCCTTCTTGGAGGTTGGGGGAGAGTATTGTGGGACCGGTACAGACCTATACTCGTAAACACACCATGAAGATATTCTCATTGACTCATTGCAGTACCTTGCACAGAAAGATCTTCATGAGAGACTGCCTCCCCAGACTATCAAGGTTTAGGGAAAAGTTTTCTGCTATTAGATCTTCAAATCTGCTTTGTGGTTTCTTGTTCTGTTGTCCTCCTGCTAGGAAGAATTCAATTTGCATGGAACAGGATATAGGATGCTTTCTTAGGAACCTCATTAATTCTAAACTTTCTTAGCTTCCTTCTGGCTAATCTTTTCCCTAAAGTATCCTAATAGACTCTATCTAATTTAGGAGGCAACAAACATGATACATACAATATTCCAAATGTCTAATCTTAAACCCTAATTTCAGCTTTCGAAACTCAATGTCAAACCGGACATGGTGGCACACTCCTGTAATTCCAGTACTTGGGAGGCTGAGACAGGAGGATCACAGGTTCGCAGCCAGCCTCAGCTACTTAGTGAGGCCCTCCACAACTTAGTGAGACCCTGTTTCAAAATAAAAGAATAAAAAATAGTAGCTCAGAGGCAGAATGTCCCTGGGTTCAATCCCCAATACTGCCAAAAAAAAAAAGAAACTCAATGTCTATACTCAAAATTGTTCTGTATTCTGCTAGAGTATGTTATCTGTGATACAATAACCACAGCTGACTAGATGGGAGGTGAGACAATGTCTCAAAGTATTTTCCCACCAAAAATGCAAGTACAAAAGAAAATGTAAATCTTTTTTTTTTTTCTGGTGGTACCTTCGGATTGAATCTAGGGGTGTTCTATCACTGAGCTACACCCCCAGCCCTATTTAATTTATTTATTATTTTTGTGGTACTGGGGATTGAACTCAAGAGCATTCTACCTCCAAGCTACATCCCCAGCTCTATTTTTTTATTCTTTATTTTGAAACAGGGTCTCACTAAGTTGCGGAGGGCCTCACTAAATAGCTGAGACTGGCCATGAACCTGTGATCCTCCTGTCTCAGCCTCCCAAGTACTGGGATTACAAGTGTGCGCCACCATGCCCGGCTTATTTTTTATTTTGAAACAGGGTCCCACTATGTTGCTGAGGGTCTTCTAAGTTGCTGAGGCTGTTCTCAATCCTGAGATCCTCCTGTTGCAGCCTCCCAAGTACTGAGATTATTGGCATGCACCACCACACCCGGCTAGAAAAATGTACATCTTTAATGGTTTTCCTTTTTAACACAGTAGTGTTTAATACAGTGTTTTTAAATACAGTCATGTGCAAGTCTATCACTGGATTGTATTTTTTTTTTACAGAAAACACCAAGTCTTATTTCTACATTCCTGAGCATGGTCACCCAGAAGGTGCTCAGTGAATGCTGATTTATTGTGACATTAACAACATAGGGTTAAATATGCCATGTTTAGGCAAACAGGGTAGATAATTAAACATGAGTCTGAATAAGCCTGCTTTCCTAGTCAACTAACATTGACCTGAAAAAAGCAATCTGTGGTTATAAAATACTAAATTAAATTATCCAAATACTACTTATTAAATACTACTTATTCAATTTCAAAAAGAAAGAAAGAAAGAACACTGGGTTGAAGGTTTTTCTTGTCTCCTCTTCTACTTTTTAGGTCTTCCCAAAGGTTATCTCCTCGAAATATACAAATAAATGATCATGACTCTGGTGTTGAAGATGAAGACTTTTCCCCAAGACCAATTCCTAGTCCTCATCCAGTGAGTCAGAAGGTATCACTGATCTTATTATGAATTCACCTTTGTGGTTAGAGACCTAAAAGTCTTTTCATGTTAAAGCACTAGATACTACCTAAATTATTTAAGTACTATCCTAGCAATCTGTATCCGTATGACTATATCTACATATATATATATAGAGAGAGATACCTCACAGATAATTATTACATCAAATTATTATTACATGTAATAATATATTCAGATATGTAATAAGTCTTATAATTATTAGTCCCAGAGAAAACTGAGATATAGATTGATTAAGTTACCTGCCCAAGATCACACAACTAGTAAGTAGTGAATCTAGGATTCTAATTCGGGAGGTTTGGTTTCAGAATCTGGTGCTTTTTAACAACCATATAGACGCAATATTCTCTACTATTACCAATGCTTGACATTGATTTTCCTTACTATATTCTGAGAAAATACTCTACTTGCATTCAGAAGTTAATGGCTAATAACCCCGTCATTGCTGCCAACCAGAATGTTATTTTACCTTTTTTTCTTTTCTTTTTTTTTTTTTTTTTGTAGTACTGGGGATCAAACCCAGGGGTGCTCTACCACTGAGCTATATCCCCAACCCTTTTTATTTTTATTTTGAGACAGGATCTTGCTAAGTTGCTCAAACTGGCCTCAAACTTATGATCATCTTGACTCAGCCTTCTGAATGTCTGGGGTTACAGGTGTGCGCCACTGTGCCCAGCCAACCAGTGGGTTATTTTAGAATTTTGTATGCCTTAACCCATTATGTCCCATCATCCTGTATGTAGGACACACATAAACATCTATAAAATTTTATAGGACACCTAAAAAATTGTTCAATTTAATGTTTTCTTTTAGATGTCCTATACATAGAACAATAGGACATAATGGTTAAATGGATTTATTACTTATTTTAGAAAGAAAAGAAGCCGGGCATGGTGGCTCACGCTTGTAATCCCAGTGGTTGGGAGGCTGAGACAGGAGGATTGCAGGTTTGTGGCCAGGCCAGCCTCAGAACTTAATGAGACTCTTCACAACTTAGTGAGACTCTGTTTAAAAATAAAAGATAAAATGGGCTGGGGGTGTAGCTCAGAAGTAGAATGCCCCTGGCTTCATTCCCTAGTACCACCAAAACAGAAAAGAAAAAAAAATAGGAAGGAATTTAAAAAATTAATATCAAGATATAACCAAATTTACCCCTGGGCATATTTTGTTTACTCTTTGCTGCTCTTTTCCAGCCCTTTAAGTTGACATCAGTAGAAGGAATAACTGAGTGACTTCATTTAGTGAATAAATAGTCTGAAATGTTACTTGAGATTCACGAACATTTGCTACTAGATGTGTTGAAGCATTCTGCCTGTGGTAATTTTTTTTTTGCAGAGTGAGGATATAAAGCTGTTGTATAAAATAATTTCCCAAGCCGGACATGGTGGTGCACGCTTGTAATCCCAGTATTTGGGAGGCTGAGACAGGAAGATCACAGGTTCGCCGCCAGCCTCAGCTACTTTGTGAGGCCCTCCTAGTACTTGAGAGGCTGAGACCTGAGGATCCGGGTTCCCGGCCAGCCTCAGCTACTTAGTGAGGCCCTCCACAACTTAGTGAGACCCTGTTTCAAAATAAAGAATAAAAACTAGGGCTGGGCAGTGTAGCTCGGAGGTAGAATGCCCCTGGGTTCAATCCCCTGTACCGCAAAAAATAAATAAATAAATAAAAAATAAAGAATAAAAAATAAGTGTGGGATGTAGCTTGGAGGTAGAATGCCCCTGGGTTCAATCCCAGTACCACACACAAAAAAAAAACAATAATAATAATTTCCCATATTGTGTTCTGTGATCTAAGCAGTGTTAATCAGTGTTTGGATAAAAGGAGTTCCATTATTAAATAAGTTTGGGAAATTATTTGCTACATTAAGTTTGCTACATTCTTTGAGGGCAAAGACCTTGATTACTTTGCTTACATTTATATTCCTACTGCCTCACACAGAGAAGATGCCCAGAAAATATTTGTTATTGGTCTAAATAATGAATAATTTTAATACATTAATGAATATTATTTGAGAGATATTGATCTAAGGAAGTAAAGCATGTATCTTTCTCCTAACTCTTTCTTCCCACTTGTAGATTTCTAAGATCCAGCCATCAGTTCCTGAACTTTCACTTGTGTTGGAGAGCAATTTTATAGAATCTAATCATCTGTCTAATCCATTGGAAATGGTGAATATTGAAAATCCTCCTTTGTTGGTTAACCACTGTGAACACTTGAAGCCATTGCAGCCTGAGCTTTATGATGAGAAACACAGTCCAGAAGCTGAAGCTGGAGAGCCTTCCTCGAAAGGGATATCCAGTCAGTTAAACCAGGGCATTACTCCTCTGAGGCACTACAAAGTAAAACAGCCAACTACCTGTAAGAAAGGAAACTTCCATTTTGGGAACAACAGTGTAAAACCATCTTTTCCTAAGGTGCCATCTCCCGATATAGCCGAGAAGCCTCAAGCTGTTTCTACTGGAAATATACAAAAAGAAGAGTTTCCTTTAAGACCCTCCACATTTACTTGTAGGCAGCCTTCTCCTGCTCCACAGTCCCACCCACAGAATTTTGTTTTTTCACCCCATAATTCAGGAAGACCAATGGAACTTCAGATACCTACTCCCCCACTACCACCTTGCTATTCCACAAATGTTTGCAGTTGTTTTCAGCATCATGGCCATATTCAGTATAGTCCAGTAAATTCTTGGCAAGGAATAAATGCAGTAGGATCCATTCAAGACCTCCAGTCTGAAGCCCTTCAAAAGCATTCATTATTTCACCCAAGTGGGTGTCCAGCTCTCTACCATAATGCATTCTATTCGTCAAGTAGTCCTGTAGCCTTGAGACCTCAGGGAGGCATGGGTGGTTGTTCTCCCCACTCCAGTATAGAACCATCGCCTGTGGCAAGACCTTCACCCATGGACTCATGTAACCCACAGCCTTGTGCAGTGTGCATGCACACACCTAAGACCCAGTCAGATAATGGAATGATGGGACTATCTCCGGATGCATATCGGTTCGTCACAGAACAAGACAGACAGCTGAGACAACTTCAGGCGCAGGTTTGCTTGGAGCTTTCTTAGTTTTGTTAAATTCTTGGTATTAATATGGTTTCTTAAAAACTGGTAGCTCTAGCCGGGCATGGTGGTGCATGCTTGTAATCCTAGTACTTGGGAGGCTGAGACTGGAGCAGGTACAAGGACAGCCTCAGCAATTTAGTGAGGCTCTCAGCAATCTAGTGAGACCCTGTTTCCAAATAGGAAATAAAGTTGGTCTGGGGATATAGCTCGGAGGTAGAATGCCTCTGGGTTCAATTCCCAGTACCACACACACACACACACAAACTGGTAGCTCTCTTCAGTAATTATGTTTTATAGAGTAGAGTTGTAGAATGTCAGGACTAGAAGGAACCTTAGAAGCTGAATTCTAATACCTCTTGTTTTACAGATAAGCAGAGTGAAGTTAGAGAAAACAACCCAATCCACAGTGCTAGTTAATATTACAACCAGGATAGAAAGCAAGCCTTCTTTCGTTCTGTGTTGTGCATATGCTAACCTACAACACAATTGTATTTTTTCCTCCTAATAACAAGACTGTATAATTCACTTTATATACAATTGAATATGTAACCTTTAAATACAACTGAATACAGTTATATATAACTGATACATCTCTACTTTGTCAACCCTTTAGTATGTATACCAGTCCTTAGCCAGTGTACCATAAGAGAATAGTCTAAAGCTTCTATGTGTTTCTATACTGGACTTGTTTTCACTCATTTTATGCTGAAGTATTCTTTTCTTCAGGGTTTTTATTGCAGAGTTCCTCGTCCTTTAATTATATCCTTGTACAGAGTTTAGTCTGTAAGTATTATGTCTTTTTTTTTCTTTTCTCATCAACATCCTTCCTCCACATACCTACCCCAAACCAATTGTTCCTGTCTTCCCACGCAGTATCAGTGGAAACAGCCTGAAATCAGTATCCGTGTGTGTGTGTGTGTGTGTTGGGGATTGAACCCAGGACCCTGCACATGCTAGGCAAGTTTTGAGACAGTGTCTCACTAAGTTGCCCAGTCTGGCCCTGAACTTGGGATTCTCTTGCCTTAGCCATAGCTAAGAGTTATAGGCATGTATTACCATGCTGGCCTGAAAATATATTCTTTTTATTCTTTCATGACCCTATAACTACACAAATATATGTATACTATGCATAAATAATCAATTGTGTTTCTCATAATAAATGCACGTGCCATTTTAAAAACTGTTTTATAAAACTGGAGCCATCGTATTTGCATTTTATACACACCAAAAAAAAGGCAATGACATTTTCAGATACTACTTAAAAATGCTTTGGATAAGAACACCTGAGAAAAATTTTAGCTTTGCTGCTTTTTTAAACCTAGGTAAATTCTTTGAAATTGTAAAATATAATTTTTTTATGGTACTGGGGATTAAACCCAGAAGCATTCTACCTCTGAGCTACACCCTCATCCCTATTTTATTCACATTGATTTTTGACAAATCATAAACGCTTAGCAAAAATTTTAATATAGTTAAATATTTTCACATTGAAAATAATTCTTTGTCATTTATTTCCTGTCTTGTTCACAAATAGAGGCTAAAAGGATCATTTAAGCTGTTTAGAAATTTAGTTACTTGTATACTTAAAATATATATAAAAATATTAAAAACACAGACTGGGCTCTGGTCTAGAGTATCTGAATCATAATGCAAAATATACAGAAAATCTATTTTCCTCACATCTGAACTTTTTTTAGTTTTTCTTAGGCATCTTTTTTCTAAGTACTTTAGACATTTTTCTTTGTTACATATAGAACTCTTGCCTTGCATAGGTGATATACACAGATTTTCTAATTGCTCTTATTGGCTATGTCAGCAGTTTGAAGTACCTGCTGTTGCAAACAATGCAGCACCATACATCCCTAGAAGTAAAATTGTAAAGTCAAGGATAATACATTTTAAATGTTCAAAGACACCCAAACTTACTCCTTTCCTATTGTTCCAAGTCTCGTTTTGGTATAGTGTTTAAGGGAGTGGGCTCTGTAGCCAGACTCCTTGGATTCTAATCCAATTTCTGGGTAACATAAGTTATGTTACTTTGGACAAGTAACTTCTCTGAATTTGTTTTTGTTTTTGTTTATTTGTTTGTTTTTTGCAGTACTAGGGATTGAATCCAGGGCCTTGAATATGGTAGGAAAGTGTTCTACCACTGAGCCACGCCTCCAGCCCTGAATTCAAAATAGAGGTATACATATATTGTATGGCGTTCTAAGCATTCAAAGAATTAGTAGGGAAGGGCTTAAATAGTGCCTGGCATATAGTTAGTGCTCAATAAATGTTAACCGTTACTATTATTTTCATTATCATCATTATCTCAGTTAATGATATCACCTGTTGTTCAGTCACTCAGGCCAAATTAAAAAACAAAACAAACAAACAAAAAAAAAAACCCTAGGCTCTTGGGCTAGAGTTGTAGCTCAGTTGTAGAGCACTTGGGTAGTATGCATGAGGCTCTGGGTTGAATCTGCAGCACACAAAGATAGGCAAACAAAACCCCTAGGCTCTACTTTATAGATGTATCCTGAACTACTCTATCATCTTTTTTGCTACCACCCTAATTTAAACCATCGTCTAATCATACCCATACATGCTGCTTCCAGTACTGTGACCTCATGTTTCCTGTAGTTGAAAACTCCACAAACATCTTTTAAAGCACAGATCAGATCAAAACACTCCTTAAAATCCTCCAGTGGTTTTCCATTGCAAATAAAATCCAAATTTCTCACTTTGTGCCTCAAAGACCTTTATTCAGCTTCTGTCTCTGCCAGCTCCTCTCTTCTCACCCTCTTCTGTGTTCACTACCCTTCAGCTACAGTGCTGTGCTTTTTGTTCTTCAAACATGTTTATACTTTGTTCTTAAGCTTGCAGTTCCCTTTGCCTAAATACTTCTCTGGTTCTTATAATGGCTAGTTTCTTCACATCATTCATGCCTGATTACATGCTTTTATCTTTTGTTTTGGTCTATCTGAGATATAAAGTAGCTCTAGGGGGAGAGTTACATTCATCACTCTTCTTAATGCCTTCAATAGTATTTGACATGTAATAGTTGCTTAATACATATTCTGTTACTTGAATGAGTGAAAATATCTGCCAAAAAGGTTATACCAATCTTTGTTCTTTTTTTGGCACTGGGGATTGAACCCAGGGGCATTCAACCTCCAAGCCTGGCTTGGAGTCTTTTAGAGTTAGATGAAAATATACTGAAACTAAACCGGGCGTGGTGGCGCACGCTTGTAATCCCAGTACTTTGGGAGGCGGAGACCGGAGGATCTGGGTTCGTGGCCAGCCTCAGCTCTCTCTCTCTCTCTCCCTGTCTCTCTGTCTCTCTCTCTCTCTCTCCTTAGCGAGGCCCTCCGCAACTTCGTGAGACCCGGTTTCAAAATAAAGCATAAAAAATAGGGCCGGGGGCGTAGTGCGGAGGTAGAACGCCCCTGTGTTCAATCCCTGGTACCGCAAAAAAATATATATATATATATACTGAAACTAGATATTGGTGATTATTGCAAACTTTGTGAATGTACTAAAAACTACTGAAGTACTTAAAGTGGTGAATTCTATGGTACATGCATTGTATCTCAATTTAAAAAGGAGAAGGGGAAGCTTTTGGTGTTTGAGTCTCAGTTTGTTTCTTGTTAATTATCTGACCTGGGCAAGTAACTTGTCTATGCCTCAAGTTTTCTTATCTGTAAAATACGTTTTATAGTATTCTTCATGGGGTTGTAAAAATTTTATATAAAATTTCATGGTATGGTGTCTTGCAAACAAGCACTCAGTAAGTGTGAGCTATTTATTAATACTTCAGTTTCAGCATGGCCAAACATGGGCAATTCTGATTAACTTTTGTAAGAAGAATCTTGTATAAATTTTTCATGTTTGGTATCTGGAGTCAGAGTATACTATTCTTACTTGGTTTATAAGCAAAGTAGGAATAAAATGTTGATTTGAAGTAATGACCATTTAGACTTTTCTACGTGTCAATATATGAATACTAATCTAAACACTTTTATGTTATACTTTTAACTTTATACTTAAAGTGCTTCTTAATAACTAATGATAATAACTTTCTTTACTGAGTAAGTTTCATGGTATGATCTAATTGGGATGTGAGAAAATATAGTTAAAAGTCAACTCTATAACTGGGGCACTTTTAATTCATTATTAAACTCTGCTGCCAGTTTTGTTGATTACTTCACTGTGAGTTTAAAGTATGTTTTTAATTGATACAGATTCAGCGTTTACTGGAAGCACAGTCTCTGAAGCCTGGTTCCCCTGAGACAACCACTGCTGAAGACACAGCGCAAGCTTCAAGACAAATGGAGCTGGTTTCCATGGAAGCACAGTCTTCCCCTGGCTTGCAGATGAGAAAAAGTGTAAGCATTGCTGTGAGCACAGGTAATTTCATTTCATTTTTTTAATTTGTAAGGAAGTTTTAAAAAATGCTTTTCATATCTGCTTTTTGAATGTTTATACTGAAATTGGTGCACAGTACAATAGAACCAAAACCAAGGTGATGAGAATATAGTTGAAGTCTGTGTAATTGTATGCTTTATGAAATAAAAGTGCCCCTGAAAACAGATATGAAACTATATAACATAGTACATTGTTTGGTTTTACTACGTTACTAGGTTAGACCTATTTGTGCATGTGTGTGCACACATGCATTAGTGGGGACTGAACCCAGGGTGCTCCACTGCTAACCTATATTACCAGCCCTTATTTTTATTATTTTAATTTTTGGTCCTAGGAATTGAACCCAGGGCATTCTACCTCCAAGCCACACCCCCAGACTTTTTGTTTTTTCTATTTTGAAACAGGGTCTCACTATGTTTCTGAGGCTGGCCTCAAACCTTTGATCCTCCTGTCTCAGCCTCCCAAGTACTAGGATCACTGATGTGTGCCATGGCTGGCTCCTTTTATTTTTTGAGACAGGATCTTGCCCAGGCCAGCCTCAAACTTGCGATCTCCTGTCCCAACCTTCCCCTGGGTAGCTGGAATTGTAGGGGTGCACCAACACACCTGGCCCTGGCCCTTTTTGAATTTTATTTTGAGACAGGGTCTTGCTAAGTTGCCCAGACTGGCCTTCAATTTGTGGTCCTCCTGCCTCAGCCTCCCAAGTAGCTAGAGTTGGACTCAATTCTAATAAGAGAAATCATCTGTAGTTTGAGGGATCAGGGTAAGATTTCACCTATCTAGTATTATTGAGTTCAGGCCTTGAAGGGTATGTAGGATTTCAGTAGGTACAGTTGAGGGATGGGAAAACAGATTGGGTAGAGGAAAGAGTATGGACTTAGTGAGAAAACAAACATAGGATTCTGGGTTGTAGTTGTGGTGCTAATAAGAGTGAAGAGGAAGGGACAGATAGGATATTGATAAAATTTGATAACTAATTGGATGTAGTGGTTAAGGAAGAGTAAGGATTAAAATGTTACTCCATCTAAACACAATGTAGTATCTTTTATTGAATCCTGCAACAGAAAAGGACATTGGTGGGAAAATTGGTGAAGTCCAAATAAAGCCTGCAGTTTAGTTAATAATAATATTCTAATGTTGGTTTCTTGATTTTGACAAATGTATATTGGTGATATAAGATGTTAACATTAGGGGAAACTGGGTGAGGTGGTATATGGGAACTCTTGTTCTTTACTGTAAATTCAGAATCAATTCCAGAATTAATTTTATTAAAAAATAAAAAGCAGAGCATGTTGGTGTACACCTGTAATCCCAGTACTTGGAAGGCTAAGACAAGAGGATCACAGGTTCAAAGCCAACCTCAGTAACTTAGCAAGGCTCTCCACAACTTAGTGAGACTCTGTTTCAAAATAAAAAAAATAAATAAAATGGGGTGTAGTTCAGAGGTAGAATGCCCCTGGGTTCAATCCCCAGTAACTAACACACATACACACACACACACACACACACACCACAAATTGTATTCAGAACCATAACATGTAAAGCAGAACCACTCCTCTTGAAGAAGCAGGACCCAGAATGTCTCTTTCCCTTTGAGCCAAGTTTTCTGTCTTTTAGCATTTAACCCACCTTTTTGTGGCATTTCTGAGGAAATATGATGCAAAAACAGTTGTAGTTAATTGTGTTAAAGTAATATAGCTAGTTGTAGCAAGCTTTTATTTTTATATTTTGAGTATTTGTTTCAGTATCTGTTAAATCATTTAACCTCCAGGTGCTAGCTTATTTTGGAATGCAGCCGGTAATGATCCAGAGCCTGATTTTCACCTGAAGCAAGATGATACCAAGATTTCCAGTGAGGACATGAATTTTTCTGTTGATATTAATAATGAAGTCACAAGTCCTCCAGGGAGTGCATCTTCATTAAAAGCAGTTGATATTCCTAGTTTTGAAGAGAGCAACATTGCTGTGGAAGAATTTAATCAACCACTTTCTGAACCCAAGTAAGGTGTCTTTGATTCAGTATTTCATCCTACTATTTTCTCTCTTTTTTTATATCTTATTTTTGAATTGACAGTAATTGTTCATATTTATGGAGTACAATTTGATATTTAGATCTTTATATTGTAGAATAATCAGATTTGGCTAATCAACAAATCCATTATTTCACATACTTACCTTTCTTTTGTGGTGAAAATATTTAAAATCTACTCTTTTAGCAACTTTGAAATATACCATGCATTATTATTTACTATAGTCACCATTTTGTGTATTTTTAAAATTCTAATATTCTATTGTTCTTCTAACTTAGAAAGTACTTCTTTTCTAATTGGTATTTTTATTGTTATATTCACATAATATAGTGTGTATCTAAGAGACAATTCTAAGCTTCTTAGAACCATTCCCAGATATCAGTCATTGGATATATTAACAGTCTGAATGACTCAGAACATCTGAAGAAAACTTCAAATTACATATGCTCAGGCCTTACCTTGGAGATTCTGATAATACTGGGTTCCAGATAGAGATTGGGACTCAAAGTTTTTTGATTTTTTTTTTCTTTTTGCAGTACTGGGGACTGAACCCGGGGCATTCTACCACTGAACTTCACCCTCATCTCTTTTTAGTTTTTATTTAGAGACAGGGTCTTGCTAAGTTGACTAGGCTAGCCTTGAACTTGGCGATCTTCCTGATTCAGCCTTCCAAGTAACTGAGTTAACAGGTGTGTACCACCACACCCAGCCAGAATTTTGTAAATTTTTAAAAATTCCCCATATTACAATTACACATAAAAGAATATTTTGGGGAGATCAAATCTGACTATATGTGAAATATTATATGAGATTTTCTTCAAAATAATCTAATGAGAGATGAAATGGCTAAGGGTATAAATGAAATAAAATTGACTAAGAGTTGGTAATTTTTTGAAACAGATTGTATATGGTTTGTCAAACAGTTCTCTCTTGTGTTCAAAACTTTATATTAAAAACATAAGTATTGAGCCGGGTGTGGTAGTGCACACCTATAATCACAGTACTTGGGAGGCTGAGACAGGAGGATCACAGGTTCGAGGACAGCCTCAGCAAGTAGTGCAATCAACCCAGTGAGACCCTGTTTCAAAAATAAAAATAAAATAGGGCTGGGGGTGTAGATCACAGGTAAGAATGCCCCTGGGTTCAATCCCCATACCACAAAAAAATAAATTAAGGATTCTCTTGGAAGGCTGACAGAAGGATCGAAGGTTTGAGGCCAGCCTCAGCAATTTAGCGAGACCCTGTTTCAAAATTAAAAATAAAATAGAACTGGGGGATGTGGCTCAGAGGTAGAATGCCCCTGAGTTCAATCCAGTACCAAAAAAAAAAAAAAAAGAAAGATTCTAAGTAATTCAGATGCTCTGCAAATTTAGAAACAAATTCAACAAATATTATTTGAGCCTCTGGTATGTGCTAACATAGTACTAGGTTCTAGAGATCAAGCAGTAGGTTAGACAAAGCAGCTAATTTTATGGAATTTAGCCACATAAGCAGCAAAAATACTGTAATTTCATATGGTGACAGTTGCTCTGAAGAAAAGCCAGGGTGATCAAGGAGTCTAACTGGGATGGGTACAAGGTGGGGGTGAGTGTGATCTATTAAGTAGGATGATGGTAAAGGGAGCCTTCTCAGAGGGTGACATTTGACCAGTGAGCCAGATGTTGAGAAGGAGCCAGGCATGGTGGTGTCTGGTAAGAGTGTTATGGGTGAAGGAAATGGCAAGTGTGAAGACCCTGAGCTGTGCATGAGCTGGACATTTCCAGAGTCTAGCAAGAATGCCAGTGTGGCTGGACATAATGATTGAGAGAGAGAGTGTAGAAAATTAAGTCAGAGAGAGGCAAAAGCCAAATTTTATAGGGCTTTGCAGGATGTTGGAAGGAACTTGGATTTATTCCGCGTTCATTTAAAGACAAACAGCGTGGTATAATCTGATTTTCTTTTATCTCTGAGCTACATCCCCGGACCTATTTTGTTTGTTTGTTTGTTTGTTTGTTTGTTTGTTTGTTTGTTTGTTTTGCGGTACTGGGGATTGAACCCAGGGGCATTCTACCTCCGGATACACCCCCAGCCCTATTGTTTATTTTTTATTTTGAAGCAGGGTCTCACTAAGTTGCGGATGGCCTAAGTAGCTGAGGCTGGCCGCAAACCCGGATCCTCCGGTCTCAGCCTCCCAAGTACTGGGATTACAAGCGTGCACCACCACACCTGGCCCTATTTTATTTTTTATTTTAAAACAGGGTCTCACTAAGTTGCTGAGGCAGCCTCGAACTTGCAGTCCTCCTGTCTCAGCCTCCTGAGTACTGGGATTAGAGGTGTGTGCAACCGTGCAGCCACGCCCAGCTCTTCTATTTGTTTTGTGAAGAACTGAAGGGGGAGTTAAGAGTAGAAGTTGGGAAACTTGTCAGAACACTAGAGACCAAATGAGATGAAGATGCCTTGAACTTGTGGTAGAAGTCATGGAAGGGATCAAATGGAGGATAAGTTTTGAAGGTAAAAGAATAATGTAGGTTTAAAATATGTCAGGTAATATCACATGAAACAGTTAAAAGAAAGTGAACTTGACAGTGTGACATGAGGTAGGCAGTGAATTAGTTTCTTTTTTATCATAAGCCTTGTGATAATATTTGACATTTTAAATTGTTTTATTACAGTGATAGTTAAAACAATAAACACATGCCCCTCCAGAAAACCACAGTTCTTTTCCCTTTCAGTATATGTTTTAATTTTATAATTCAATAAACTACTCACTGTATGTACCACAGTGTATTGAAAAGATCTTTTGTGTACATCTCCATGGTTAGATTAAGTTTCTGTAGGGTTGTGATCACATTCATTACTATATCTTTAGAACTTGACCCAGTATTTGGTTCTTTATGTTAGCTTCTTATTCACTGACAGGAAGCAGCTTGGGGTGAGCCTCAAGGGAGACTCACATTTTGTTTGAAATAATTACAGAAACTAGGGACAAAGAATGAACTGTGATTATCCTTATATATCTTCTTTGACTTAATACTATATTCTATATACTGCAGAATACTTTCTAGAATTATGGGGGTTTTTAAGTTAGAATTTTAAGAATTCCCAGACTTTCATGGTTTTTTAACTTCAGAAGCAGATCTGAGTTAACTGATAGAGCAAAGTTAATTGCTTTTTCAGAGCAATTAATCAGCTTTATTGATTCCAACACATAACTAGATGTAAATCTAGTCTTTTATTCAGGATAATGTATTGGTTTGAATTTAATACTATCTCCAGTGTTGTACAGGATTTGATGCTTCTCTAGAATCCTCCCAGACATGGAGTTTGATTCATGCTGTGGTTCCTACTGCAGAGTGTTTATACAAGTCACTTAGCTATTTGGGCTCTCAGTCCCCTTTGGATGCCTTGCTGGGTCAGTCTTTTCTGATGTTGAAAGAGTCTATGAAAGATAAGTTTATTTGCCTTGCAGCTTAATTGGTTATTGATTGCTTTTTCCCAGTAGAGAGTAGTGGTATTTATAGACTTTCTTTTTTTTTTTTTTTAATGGAACTGGGGATTGATCCCAGGGGCATTCTACCTCCGAGCTACACCCTATTTTTTGTTCTTTATTTTGAAACAGGGTCTCTTGTTCTTTATTTTGAAACAGGGTCTCACTAAGTTGCAGAGGGCCTCACTAAGTAGATGAGGC
>PVJS01020653.1:0-32313 GCA_004027185.1 Glis glis | reverse complement strand
TGTCTTTTTTTTTTTTTTTTTTTTTGCGGTACCGGGGATTGAACGCAGGGGCATTCTACCTCCGTGCTATGCCCCCGGCCCTATTTTTTATACTTTATTTTGAAACCAGGTCTCACGAAGTTGCGGAGGGCCTCACTAAGTAGAGAGAGAGAGAAAGACAGGGAGAGAGAGAGAGAGAGAGAGAGAGCGAGCTGAGGCTGGCCGCGAACCCGGATCCTCCTGTCTCCGCCTCCCAAAGTACTGGGATTACAAGTGTGTGCCACCATGCCCGGTGTTCCATGACTATTAACAGCACAAATTCTAAGATTTCTGAGTCAGTGACTAACTAAGATTACTATAACTGGAATATACTGCCTCTTACTCAATTCTTATATATAAGAACTTTGGAGATACTGGAGTTGGAGTTTCTAGACTGATGGGAAGGCTGGGATCCCTGAACAACAACCAAACAACAACAACAACAAAAACAGTGAAGTAGGGACATTCCCCAGCAAGCATCATTTTAACCAGTATATCTGATCCAAGTAAGAGACGGTGATTAATGATTGTCAGGAAAGTCAGACACTCAGAAAATTGGGGATTGGGAGGTCTAGGAATAGGTATATATAAACAGACATTGGGAAAAATATAAAAAGAAGAAAAATAATATTTCACACAAATTTTACATAATGGTCATCAAAAATGAAAGTTCATCATAATTAAAGGAAACAATGATACTCTGTGGATTTAAGTCAGCAGTTCTGCCAAATGACCCTAACTTCCCTAATGGGTCCACTTTCAAAATGTCTCAAAAACAGAGATGCCAGCTGTGGGTAGCCATGAAAGGGATCAAAATTCTCCACCCACCCAGACTCTTTGAGAATGTGTGTATAGCATTTAGTCTTAGAAGACATATTGTCTATCTCAGATAGGCAGGAAGCATTTTTTTTGTGTGTGTGCAATATTAAAAATACAAAAAATAGTCGGGCGTGGTGGTGCACGTTTGTAATCCCAGTACTTTGGGAGGTGGAGACAGGAGGATCCGGGTTCGCGGCCAGCCTCAGCTCTCTCTCTCTCTCTCTCTCTCTCTCCTTAGCAAGGCCCTCCGCAACTTTGTGAGACCCGGTTTCAAAATAAAGTATAAAAAGTAGGGCCGGGGGCGTAGCGCGGAGGTAGAATGCCCCTGCGTTCAATCCCCAGTACCGCAAAAAAAATAAATAAATAAAATAAAAATACAAAAAATAATGTCTTGTTTCAAAATAAAAAAAGTTGGGGAGACACTATTTCAAAAATAAAGAATAAAAAATAGGGCTGGGGGTGTAGCTTGGAGGTAGAATGCTCCTGGGTTCAAACCCCAGTACCACCAAAAAAAAAAAAAAAGACGGGAAACAAGAATGTACCTCAAAGGTAGAATTTCCCCAGGTTCAATCCCCAGTGCCAAAATTATATATAAATATATAAATATGCAGACACATACATATAATATAGATGCATATGTAAATGTGCATGCATAGACATATAATATATGCATATACATACATTTAATATATGTATATATAGATACGCATATATATACATGCATGCATTTAATATATATGAGCCAATCTCTGAGTCACTATGGCTCAGAGATTCCCAGCTACTATACAAAGGCCATTTGTACAACATCCAACTGTTCTTTTTCACATTGTTCTTAGATCTGAAGGAAAGGGGAAACTTGGAAGAGGGCATACACCTCATGCTGCCTGTTGTGTTGTGAATAACAAAATTTATTGTATCTGATCAAGCAATCTCATTTTAACCCCAGCATCAAGAAAACATGGAAGTCTAACTTGGTACTTGAAATCAGGGTAAAATTTCATACCCTCACAGTTCTTGGGAATGCAGATCATACAGTACAGAGCTTGAAATGCTATTTTGATAACTGCATTTATTACTGGAAGTAGTTGGGCACCCATAATATTTCTTTTTAATATATATGTCAACAATACATTTAAGTGACATAACTAGAGATGGGCTTTATAGGTAAAGAGTTGAGGTATCTTGATTCACCTATGGTACTGATGTTTGTAGATATCCCATGGCAAAGCTGACATTTTTTCCCCCTGAGGTACATAAGATTTTTGAGTTGAAATAACTGGATTAAATTGGGAAAATACATGTTTAATGAAGTACTGATATTTATTATATATATAATGCATTTATTATATATATCAGAGCAAACTTATTTGAGACTTCATTAGAATAGAGTTATAGAGACTAGAAATTGTGTAGCATTTATTTACCATGCATAAATAGTAATCACAAGTAAGTAATAAAGGGTTAAGAGACTTAAGAGTTAATTCCAAAACTATAAAACCAAGTAAAAAATGAAGTTATTGGTACTGGTTATAGTACTACAAAGATTTCTCTTTTAAGGAAGAGATTTTATAGGTGAAATATACTTTTTGAAATGCCACAAAGGAATATCTGGGTAAAGATATCAAGAGAAACAGCCTGAGACAAAAATCAGGATTCATCTTTTTGTACATGACTGTTGGGAGCTATTCTGAGGCCGAGCCTTTGAAAGATCTAAAATTAAGGGAAAAGAAAACTTTTATTGAAGGAGTAAAATAAAAATTGAAGAAGTTGAAAATAAAAACAAGATACTGATATGATCTTAAAAACAAGGGAGAGAGCAGGCACAGAAAAAAATGTGTGAAAACTGTCGATGGTTTTCGAGAAATTAAGTCATAAGGAATTATGACAAGATATTCCAGAGAAATAATCTTGCTCATCGTTGCATCCTCACTGTTAGATGGCTGGCCAAAGCAAAAGCACCCTCAAATTGTGAAGGCTTTCCACTTACTGGAAAAGTCCCCATAGCTTGCTTACTGGAAATCCCCCATATCTTGCTTGGAACAGACTGTAAGGGACCTTTAGATAACCCTTTCCCACCTCAAGGACACATGTTTTCCAGCCTTAAGAACGAACCACCAGGATTTGAATTTCCCTCCTTAACCTATATTAACCCTCAGCCTGTAAGTGGACACGGGCTCCATCCTTTCCTGAAGACCACTGGCTCCATCCTTTCCTGAAGACCACTATCCACAGGTTTCATCTCAATAAAGCCTGTTCTGCCATAGAACTCTCACTCTCTCTCCCTTCCCTCCCCCTACCTTTTCATTCACAGCCTAACAGTGACTGGCATGAATTCACACTCAAAAAATGTGATGCTGAGCAGGATGGCACATGCCTGTAATCCCAAGGATTCAGGAGGCTGAGGCAGGAGGATCGTAAGAGGCCAGCCTGGACAACTTAATCCTAGAATTTGGGAGACTGAGACAGGTGGATCAAAAGTCCAAGGCCAGTCTAGGAAACTAAGTGAAACACTGTTTCAAAAAGGGATTGGGATGTAGCTCAGTGGTAAAGCACCCCTGGTTTCAACTCCCTGTACTCCTCCCCAAAAAAGAAAAAACTTTGATGCAACATGCATAAATGCAAACTTGGAAGCCCTGTATTCATGATTTTATCAGAACATCAGGTACAGTACTGATGTTTATAGTTCTTCCATGGCCAAAGTGGCATGTGGCTTTTCATTTTTTCCCTGAAGTAAATATTTTTTTCTTTGAGAACCTCCCTCTCCAAATGTTTAAAATGCAGGTGTCTTGGTCAACATTCTCACGGTTATAATCCACAAAGACTGACTACATAACATAGAAGGAGGAAGATTCATCTGCTCACAGTTTTTTGCAGATTGCTGGATTCAGTCCATGGGGGGGCCTGGTCTGCAGAGCTCAGGGCATGGCAAAGAGAGGCAGAGAGCAAGAGGTCTGCTCTCAAAGAAGCTGGAAGTAAGACAGCAAGCAAGCAAGGGGGGGGGGTCAAAGACAAAAGCCCAGTGCTTAAGGCCAGAACCCCCAGGGACCTACCTTCTCCAGCCACATCCCTCTTTCCTAGGTTACCAAGCAGCAAATCTATTATAATGTATTTACACGCTGATGATATTACAACCCTCATGGCTTAATTATATCAACCATGAACATGAATCCATGAGCTCTTGGGGGAGCATTCTATATCTAACCATAATAGCAGGTTTTATTGTTTTATTTTTCTTACTGTCACATGATATTTAAGATACAGAGCTTTGCTTGGATTTTCAGGCAGTAAGAAGTAACTGTGGAGGGCTGTGTGGTTAGCAAAGAGTGCTTCTGCTGCCATTTCATAAATCCAGAGTCAGCAGAATTTTCTTGCCCGTCTCCTTTGACTCATCAATGTAGAATAGATCTAATCAATCCACAATCATGCTAATCAATGTGGTGTGCTACCTCCATTGCAGCGAAGAATAATGTTGTTGTAAACTCAGTTACATTTTAGAATAATGCAGAAATTGAAAGTGCTATTCTGTGTGGTATGTAAATGAAGCATTTTATGACCTGAGGCTTCTCCATCAAAATTCCATTTTGATCCATCAATTTTCATCAGCAAATTAAAAGAACTTGTAACTCAAGAATGGCACACAATGAATTTAAAGTTACAACTTATTATTTATACAGAATGTTACAAAATAGAATAGTTGTAACAGCAAAATATAAAAAATGCATTGACATTCTGAAATTGAAAGCCCAAATTGTTTCTGTATCACGTTGAGATAAATATTATAGAAGGCTGTAATGCTCAACTAACTGAACTTTTTCAAAACTAAACCAACAAGCTTTCTCATTCTGATTTGGAGAAACAAAGCAACATGTCTTCTTAAGCTTCACATTTCGTTTACTTACAGCTGGGCATGGTGGTGCACAGCTGTAATCTCAGTAGTTGGGAGGCTGAGGCAGGAGGATTTCAAGTTCGAAGCCAGCCTCAGAAAGGTAGAAGACTCTTAGCAACCTAGCAAGTCTCTGTTTTAAAACAAACAGCAACAACAACAAAATTTAAAAAGGGCTGGGGTATAACCCGGAGGTAGAATGCCCCTGGGTTCAATTCCCAGTACCACCACCAAAAAAAAAAAAGAAAAAATTATTTAACTTTATTCAGCATTACTATTCTCTGACATAATTCTCCAGGTTTTTCTCATTTTAGTTATTTGTGTCATGTTATTATAAGCTAGTGTGTGCTCTTTACCACTTTGTGTATATTATCTTGGTAAAAAAATGAACTAATAGCTCACAGGCAGTTCAATTTTATCACTTAAGCACCTCTTACAATTTAGACATATAATGAGCATCAGAATGAGTTTCACTCTATGTGGGCATTGTACCAGTCAAGGTTTTGACATATGAGAGGAGATTTTTTTATGGGGAATGGTTCACAAGTTCACAAAATTATGAAGGCTGAGGAGCCCATATATATATATATATATATATATATATATATATATATATATATGAATATATATTATATATGAATATAATATTTGTACATATGAATAATATATTTATATATGAATAATATAATATTTAATATTAATGATGAAATAACATACTTGCTATTATAGTTAGTAGTAGCTTAGTACAAAGAACTATGGATTTATTTGGGTTTTTTTGTTGTTGTTTTTTTACGGTACCAGGGATTGAACCCAGGGGCGATCTACCTCCACGCTACACCCCCGGCCCTATTTTTTATACTTTATTTTGAAACCGGGTCTCATGAAGTTGCGGAGGGCCTCACTAGGTAGAGTGAGAGAGAGAGAGACAGAGAGAAAGAGAGAGAGAGAGAGCTGAGGCTGGCCGCGAACCCGGATCCTCCGGTCTCTGCCTCCCAAAGTACTGGGATTACAAGTGTGCGCCACCACACCCGGCTCCTATGGATTTATTTGTGATTTTCTTTTTTTGCAGGGTCCTGGGGATTGAACCCAGGGGCATTCTACCTCCAAGCTACACTCCCAGCCCTATTTTTATTCTTTATTTTGAAACAGGGTCTCATTAAGTTGAAGAGGGCTTCACAAAGTGGCTGAGGTTGGCTGCGATCTTCCTGTCTCAGCCTCCCAAGTACAGGGATGACAAGCATGCGCCACCACGCCTGGCTTTGTTTGTGGATTTGATGGTAGATAAGACAGGTATCTTCTAGCTGCCCAAATTTTCTATGAAAGGATATAAAAACATTAGCAATAGATCAATAGAATTAAGCAATAATTTTGACCATGAATACTCTATGACTGTGAGCTATGCATTTCCTTGGGATAAGGTTGACATGACAGTCACTTCACAAAAGCAAACTTAAGGCAAGCCTCAAGGGATGAGAAGAAGTCAGCTCAGGGATGAATGAGGCAAAATAACTCTAGGGGAAGAGGAACAGCTTCTTTGAACACAGTGAGGCAAGGATTAATATGATGAATCCCCCAAAGAAAGACAAGGCTAATGTTGTAATGCATAGAGCAACTTATTAATATACTATGCTATCTGAGAATATTTTAGGGACCAAATTTATGCAGGGCTCTGTAGTTCTCTTATGGACTATGGCATTTTATTCTTAGTGAAAAGGAAAACCTGCCCTAATTGCATTAATGGATTGATTCAATATACATTTTAGGAAAAGCAATCTGGCTGAATTTTGGTGAATGGATTGCAGCAGTAAAAGTCACACAGGGAAACTGGGTCAGATGACGAGGCACGGGATCCAGTTAATGTGTGTTGGCACAAATGAGTTAATGTCATTAGAAGAAATAAAATGAGAAGGAATTAAGCAACACAGAAATGGTAAGGACAAATCTGGATGATGAAATTGGTGTGATTCTTAGCGTGAGATTAAGATGGAAGGTCTTTGGAAGTCAAAACTGGGGACACTGAATCACACACCTGTAGATGTGGTTGTACTTCTACCATTCTGAAATTTTTCTTTAATCCCTGAACTGCTTTCTCTGCCATTCTCAATGCTGCTTCTCAAATTCCTTCAACCTTTCACATTTACTTTGTGTTGGTTAATTTTATGTGTCAATTTGGCTAGACCATGACCTTGGTATTTTGTGCCTACACCAAAGGTACCCAAATCTTTGGTAAAACATTGTTCTGTGGGTGCCTGTGAGGGTGTTTCTGGGTGAAATTAATATTGAATTCATAGACTGAGTAAAGGATTTTGCCCTCCCAATGTGTGTGGGATTCATCAAATGTGTTCCATGCCGAGATAGAAAAAGTAGGAAGAGTAAGAGGAAATTTACTGTCTGTCTTTACAGGGAAAAAAAACACCCAATTGTTTATCACTTTAATTTTGCAAGAGAAAGTGATTTATAGATTATGTAAAATTTTCTGTTCATTTTCAAGATAAAGCTGCCTTTGACTCAGACTTGGACTGGAACTGTACCATCAGTCCTCCCAAATCTCAGCTTGCCAATTACACATCTTGGGACTCAAAGACCACAAAACCATGTTAAGCAGATACTTATAATAAATCGATATATCTATCTACTTCTACTAAATCTATATACCTGTACCTTTTTGCTTCTGTTTCTCTAGAGAAGCCAAATATGCTTACCAGGCAACATGCTCTTCTGTCCTGAATTTTATACTTGTTTTACTAAGAATCTTCACAGTGGCTTAGTAGAATAATGTAGCTGAATCTCTTAGATATAGTCTTACAGGGATAGAGACTTTTATTTATCTAGATAAATTATTCATTTCACTGTATGCAAGAGGTGATGAAGGAACGTCGACCAAGATGATTCCTCTTGCTCACAAATTATCCCTTTCTTAAGTGAACTTTTTATTGAAGTATAACACATTTAAAACAATGCACACAGAGAATAATGTATAATTCTAGTCGGGTGTGGTGGTGTACACTTGTAAGCCCAGTACTTGGTAGGCTGAGATAGGAGGATTGCAGGTTCAAGGACAGCCTAAGCAGATCAGCAAGACTCTCAGTAACCTAGTGAGACCCTGTTTCAACACAAGCAAACAAAAAGGGCTGGGGGTGTAGCTCAGGGGTAGAATGCTTCTGAGTTCAGCCAGGTGTGGTGGTACACGCATGTAATCCAAGTACTTGGGAGACTGAGACAGGAGGATCACAGGTTCGCGGCCAGCCTCACCTACTTAGTGAGGCCTTCCACAACTTAGTGAGACCCTATTTCAAAAATAAAGAATAAAAAATAGGGCTGGGGGTGTAGCTCGGAGGTAGAATGTCCCAGGGTTCAATCTCCAGTAACAAAAAAAAATATATAAAAGAATGCTCCTTTCAATCCCATACCACAAAAAATGAATAATGTATAATTTACTAATAAGTTATTATAAATATAGCTCATGCAACTACAACCTAAGTAATGACATAGAATATTTTCGGTATCCCATGATCCTTCTTGTGCTTGCCCAAACACTGCCTCTTCCATAACAGTAACCATTATCTATTATTCTGACTTTCAAAATCATATAATTTTTACATGTTTTTAGGTTTTACATGAATCAAATTATATTCCATATTCTTTTCTTCTATCTCATCTTTAGTCCAATGTTATATTTGGGAAAACCATCCACATTTATTCTCATAATGATAGTAGTCTTATTATTTTTTTAGAACATGTTTACTGTGTACAGTGGAAATGTAATAAACAGTGGATACTTAAAATGTACAGTGAACTAACATCCATATACAACCATGAAACCATCATCACAATCAACATAATGAATATGGACATTTCCCTTTATAATTTTTCCTGCGTCTTTTCACAGCTCCCCTCTCCCATCATCGGGCAAATAATAATGTTTAATATTATTATTTTTATATCATGACTATTCATAACATCATATTTCAGTTTCATAACTCTTACACTTTATAAAGATTTTTGCATATATGTATATACATAACATATATGTGTCCGTGTGTATACATATATATGTTGTGCATACATATGTATACATTACATTATACATATGCACTTATACATTATACATATTATATATATTTTTTATATAAATTATGGATACAATCTCATGGCCTGGACCTGATTAGGATTAATTGAGGAAAAAAATGGAGCATTGGAGAGATTAAGTAAGTACCTTAATTCAGATCTAAGTACTTTTTTTAACTACACAATAAAAACTTTACAGTGAATATAACATTTTCCCGCAGTAAAACCTTTCGATTTTCATCATCATAACAAAGTGCTTATTTCTTGGGTTACCAATATTTGCATACCTTAAAGATTAATATTCTTAAAATAAAATTGTCCCACTCCCTGTGGTCTTCATACTTCCTAATGAGTATAGCTGACATTTAGGAAGACATAATTAGTCAGAATCATAGCTCACCACTTACTACATTATTGAGAAAAATCACCCAGTCATTTGTGACTTTAATTTTCTAACAGGGAATGACTTATGGATTATGTAAAACTCGACTGATTATTTTTAAGCAATAGAAAACGGAGAGACAAATAGAAAGAGAAATGACATATGCTCTTACTCACCCACTAGCTATAATGATGTAGTTAGATTTGACATATTCTCTCTGGTACCGAAATGATGATTATCTATAAATATTTGTTATGCACTTGATCCTATAGCAGAGTGTGACATATTACAGTAAAATATTCAGTGTGATGCTTTGAGGTCTTCAGAGGACCATGAAATAGTTCCCAAAGTGCACATTACATGTAGTTTTCCATTACACACTGCACAAAATGTCCTTGACATTCAAGAGTGTACCATCATATTTTAGTCTACCTCACTCCAGGGTGTATTTGAAAATACCCTCCATTTGCCTTTAATAATGATGACTTGTCATATGGAATCCAGATCTTGGCTAATCTAACATAATATGCACTTGATGGTTTTTATTAACTGTCAAATGAAACCCAATAGTCGTCAGAATCATTTCCCCCTTCTGTTGTGCAATTGTTCTCAGCATGTTTCATTTCTGACCATTAATGTAAAAGGTTAATAAACTCAACTCCTTGATATTATTAATATTCAGCATGTGTGGTGGGTGAATCATTTTGCACACTTTTGATTTTGAAAGATATTGGGCCATTAATGTTACTATTTTGCAGGCCTGTAAAATTATACCATACCACATGCATGCCATAATTTGAACGCTGAAAGGTGTGTGAAGAATTCTTGCTACATTACGTTTTACTCACCTTTATTGAAATTCAGACTATTCCTTTGGAATATAAAATTTCCTTTCTCTCTCTCTCAATATTTTATTTTTATTTTCTGTTATTTCTTATTAATAACTAGTTCAATTAAATTAAATTTTCTTTAATTTCTGGCTTTACTAGATCCCTGATTATCATAAAGTCAGCACCAGATTTTATATAAGACTCATTTAATGGTCAATATCTATTGTCATATAGATTATTGGTTCAATATGCTTAACTGAGTTCTCCAGTTGTAAAATGTGTTTCAAAGGTAAAAGACATTTGAAGCAACCTTCAGGCATAATTCACAGGCTGTTACTCGGAATCATTAAAGAGGCTTAGGGTTATGAAAATAATGGATAATGAAAAGGGATTCAAAGATGAGCTTTGTCTTCAAAATGAACCTTAATTTAATTTTCTTTTTCTCTGACTACCTATGTCTCATGATTTTCCCTTGGAATTGAAGAATCCCCACAGTTCATTTTATTTTAAAAAATAACTAACAATAGAGACAGTAACAAAAGAGATGTTAACTAAATCAATCTTATGAAAATAATTAGAACTGAACAAGGTCTTCAATTCTTGCTAGAACAATCATGGAACTCTGTGTTGGGATGTTGTAACCAATCATTGTTTTGCAAGAAAAAATGTCTTTGACAGCAATTGACTGAAGAACTAAAGAAAGGAAAAGACGTACAGGACTAGCACCCTCCTTTTTCAAGGTATATGCAATCAATCACCAAAGGAAACCCAATACTGTAATAATGTTGAGCATATGGAGGATGAGTCAGATACATCTAGAATGTCCCTAAAATACACAGCGTAATTCTGGAAGCCCTCCCTTGCCAGGTTATTTTTCAAGTATTGTACATAAATGCATAACCACATGTAAACATACATATATTCACATATATGCAGTATAAATAGACACAGAAAGTACTATTTCCTGTTCCATACTCACAAGTATGGAACATATTAAGAGCATTATGAATACATTACTTAAAACATAGTGATTAATATTATCAGTAGGACATTGTCCTGTCAAGTTCCAGAGCACAGAGCTGTTGATTTAGAAGAGTTTGATCTTGATTTTTACATGATATCTGAAATTAAAAGCAAAAGAGGTTACAAAAGTCTTCTTTCATGGAGAATGGGGATAAAATTTATGGCAGAACATATTTTGGTGGTCAAAGTTATTGTCACTATACGTCATTTTTTCTTGATTCTGAGGATTGAACTGAGGGGCATTCTACCTCTGAGTTTTACCCTAGGCCATTTATTTATTTTTTTTTGAAACAAAGTCTCGCTCAGGTGCTGAGGGTCTTGCTAAGTTGCTGAGGCTGGCCTTGGACCTGTGATCCTCCTGTCTTAGCCTCCCAAGTACTAGGATTACAGGAGTGCACCACAACGCCTGGCTTACTGTAGGTAATTTAAGGTTAGTTTGATCTTAAACTTTTAAAAATACTTTTATTAGTGCATTGTAAAAATCATGGTTTTAGTATACATTTAAATTAGCAAAAGATTCATTGAAAGCTTTTAATTACAGCTATTGCCCCTAGAAAATTATTTGTTACTGTGAAAAAATACATAGGAGAAAAGAGTTTTGAAAGCTTGCAGACACTTCAGATAGCATTTGACATAGAAAAAACTCTTTTATTCTTCCCCAAACAAGGAGATTCTTGATCTCTACTGTCTCATACAGCAGAATCATGGGAGAGATTTACATTTTGAAATACCAGCATTTGTATTGGATTAGAGTTATAACAAATATAACAAATAAAAACACAAAAAGAAGCCCACCCAGGTTTGGGTTTTTAAAAAGATTTTGTATTCTGAGAATTAGCAGGCAGAAAATGAAAATAATTTTAAATTTTTGTTTAAGCCTTGATAAAATGAAGGGAACCGCTGATTTGGATTTCTGGGCATGTGTGAGATAAAGGTTAGCAGATCTCACCTAGTCTGATTGGATGATAAATGAAAATCTAAATCCAAACTAGCCATTACTATGGATGACATTCCTAGACACCTTAGACAGAAGATATTTACTAGACACAAATGGAAATGGTTACAAGGCCAGGGAGAAATAACCAGGTAAGCAAGTGTCCCTCCAAGTCTCAGCTGATGAGCATCGTTAATGCTGTAGCATTTTTTCTTTAGTCTCCCAAAGCGCATATATATATACACATACATATATACACATTATCTCTTACCAATTTCCATAAGGTCTCATACACCTTTCTTTAAAGACATGTATTAAATGCATGTTCGGGCCGGGCGTGGTGGCGCACGCTTGTAATCCCAGTACTTTGGGAGACGGAGACCGGAGGATCCGGGTTCGCGTCCAGCCTCAGCTCATGCACGTACGCTCGCGCTCGCTCGCTCTCTCTCTCCCTCTCTCTCTCTCTCTCTCTCTTCCTCTCTCTCCCTGTCTCTCTCTCTCTCTCTACTTAGTGAGGCCCTCCGCAACTTCATGAGACCCGGTCTCAAAATAAAGTATAAAAATAGGGCCAGGGGCGTAGCGTGAGGTAGAACGCCCCTGCGTTCAATCCCCGGTACCGCAAAAAAAAAAAAAAATGCATGTTCATTATTGGTGTAGACTTTACAAGTCCTACGTATTTAGAGGGAAACTGCTTTTAAAGTAGAATTTACCAAATTATTCTTAAAATACATGACTTACCTGTGTAATTGAAGATAAATTAATGGAAAAAATAATATTCTGCTTTTTATTTCCATGGAATTAACCATGTTAATATTAAATCCAAAGATAGATAATTCTAACATTGAAAAAAATTGTATACACATTTAAATACTTAAGAGCAGCATTTTAATAATTAAGTGTTTCTATCCTGCCTAAAATTTGTGTCTTCAAGTGCATTTTTTTTTAAATTTTGCAGTACTGGGGATTAAACCCAGGGATGTTGTACCTCTGAGCTACACCCCCAGCCCTATTTTATTATTATTATTTTTTATTTTGAAACAGCGTCTCACTAAATCGCTGAGGGTCTCACTAAGTTGCTGAGGCTGACCTCAAACCTGCTATCCTCCTGTATAAACCTCCCAAGTATTGGGATTACAGGCATGTGATATCATGCCAGGCTACTTCAAATGTATTTTGAATTTTTTTTCTCTCTCCACTATACAAAGTATTAGAAGATCAAATACAGAAAACCTTATACGGGAGCCCAACATGGTGGCATGTGCCTGTATTCCCAGTACTTAGGAGGCTGATACAAGAGACTTACAGGTTTGAGGATAGCCTCAGCAATTTCGCAAGGCCCTCAGCAACCTCCGCGACTTACCAAGACCCTGGCAATGTAGCTCAGACATAGAATGCCCCTGTGTTCAATCCTCAGTACCACACCAAAAAAAAAAATTAAAAGGAAATAATAATATTCACAACAAATATTCACTCCACTGTCAATAAAGTAATGGGAAAATGTCTACATCTTTTGCTAGATGTAACCCTCTCTTGACAAAGCAGAATATATTTGATGAAAGAAAATTCATGAAATATTTAAATTATCCCAATCTAGAACATAAATAATTATTTGGAAGAAATAAACATGATGGCTGCCATTGGGCTTTGGTTTTATGAAGATTATAGGCTCATAGAAAGCATTATTTCTTTACATCTATCTGCTAAATGCTTCATTCAGAATAGATGTTTAATATGAATAAACATATTATTTAATGTTACGGTGACTTTGGTAAATAGGGTAAAAGTAGGAAACTGAAGTTTAAATATATTTGAGTTGCATTTGTTTGTATTAATATATGGGAGAACAGGATCTCAAACTGAGGTATTTTGTACATCCATTTCTAAAATTAGAATAGTCACATTCTTCTCTCTAGCCTGATCAACACAATTCTAATAGCACTTTTATATGATCAAGTATTTAGTTACAGATCTTATCAAAAAGTCTACTCTTCTTTATAATATATAAAACTCGATCACTTTGATTAATGTTAGAATTTGTTCACTACTTAAGTTTTCCTTCCTGGGTGGATAGCCTGGATGGTAGATCCTTGTTCTGTGGTCATGAACTAAGTTCATCCGATAAGGGAAGCCAAAATGGAGAGAGAACAGGAAAGACGATGAAAAGTTGTAGCTTTCCTAGCTTCTGTGAGGTCCAGGAATTGGTGCCACCAGTGAAAATACATTGATTTGAATGGTTAGACTCTTTTAGTTTTCAAAATGTAGACTTCCTATTACTGAAATATAATCCCCACTGTAGATAATGACATGAGTCAGTATGGTGAAATATACAGAGGTAGTTTTCAAATGGAGTTGTCATTTACAGCTTAAGTGTTTCCTAAATGTGTTTCCTATCATTTTGGCTGGGATGACTAGAGATACTGCCTCTATGGGGGGGGGGCAGCTGCATGCACCTGCCGCAATTTCTGCTGCGGTTGCTTCAGATTTGAGCAGTAGACCAAAAGCTGGGGTCGTCTAGGCAGAGAAGCTAAGGCTTTATTCAGATATTGGATATGGAAGAATTTGACATGCAAGGCCCAGGGCACGAAATGTTCTTCTGCTGTTCTCTACAAGAGAGCAAGATAATGATGATATTTCATCATTCTGTGCTAGCATACTGAATTAAAATTTGATTTTTCCATTATGAATATTTGGGAGACAGTTTAGAATTTCAAAGAAAATTGATTCGTTTTCTCATTATCTTTTATATTGCTAGAGCCAGGAAGTAAAACTAAAATATACGGTGCTGTCTTTGTTCTTAAAAGCTGACAGATTAATGATGGGGAAAAAGTAAATAAACAAACAATTACAATATTTTCTCGTGTTTAAAAACAAATCTAAGCCAGGCATGGTGGCGCATGCTTGGAATCCCAGTACTTGGGAGGCGGAGACCGGAGGATCCGGGTTCGCGGCCAGCCTCAGCTACTTAGTGAGCCCTCCGCAATTTCGTGAGACCCGGTTTCAAAATAAAGAATAAAAAATATGGCCGGGGAGTAGCTCGGAGGTAGAACGCCCCTAGGTTCAATCCCCGGTACCGCAAAAAAAAAAAAAAATCTAAGTATTGCAATATGGGAGTCCAGTAAATGGAAGTCTACCAAAAGTATATGTGTACTTGTCTCAGGCAAGTGATGAAACTTCTCTGTGGATGAAGTTTCTGCTACCAAAAAACAGAATTGTTTTCCTGTAATCAAGTGATTCTATAAAAAGTGTTGGAAGTAACGAAGGTGGCTCTACAGCCAGATTTTCTAATTTATTTGCAAAATAATGAATTATGTGTCTGTATGTACCTGAATTTCAGAGTTTGTATTTTGTATATTATATTGCATTGTCAAGGAAGCCGCGGGTGATACTTCATCTCAGAATTGTCACTGAGATATTATTTAGAGTTTATTAATGTTAAGTATTTGGGTTCTGCGTTATTGTAACATCATTATTTCAAACAAAACAGAAATTAATAAAATATTCATAGATATAAATTAGCAATGAATATTAAAAAGCCTCTAATTCATACAGACATTCAATCAACTAATTATCCATAAAGAAGATATTTACTACTTGAATTGCTGTCTACCAAGAATAATTTTGGCAGATATTGTGAATATTTCCTGCCAAAAGCAACATTTATCTTTTGTTTAGCAAGAAAAGAAATAAAGCACATAAGAGAGGCAACAGTGTGCTCTTAATCAAGAGCGTGGTAGCTGCATGGTGTCTCATGCTGTTATGTGGGTAATTGTATTTGCTAATACCTCCGTGGAGTGTTTTATTTCATGAAAATATACACAAAGTAAAATTCTATTGATTTATATAACAAAAGATTTAAAACATTTCGATTCAAACGTTCATGTCTTCAGAGAAAATGTCCTTATAAACTTTACCCTCATGATAGGCTGAACTTCTATTAACAGTGTTCTCACTACACAATCCCCATCTTCTCTCTATTTCTCCTTCACTATATTCACTGTTCTTTTTCTCTAATACCTGTATCCTGCCACTTATTTTTTATTTTTCTCATCCTTTTGAGTTGTCCTTTGTTTGGTGATAAGCATTGGGAATGATTTTCATATTTTCTTTTTTTCTTGTTTTTATTGGTGCATTATAGTCTGACATCACAATCATATTTTCTTTTATACTTATACTCCAACCACTTTGCTATTTTGTCTCAATGATATATTTTTTTTCTAGAGTAGTAGAAGAGGGATGAATCATAGAATTGTTCTGAGTTTTATGGTTCCTATTTTATCTCCAGAATTGGTTTTAGATGTACATAGCTCTAACCCTAACTGGACAACATTGGTCACTTAATACATTCTTATTTATTTTCTTATGCTAATAAGTATTACCTAAACTATTTTAATCTCATATTTTATTTATTGTCAATTAAATTATATCCAATGTCTGTTTTGTTGTTAGTGACTACTTAATGAGAACTCACCACTTTTCAGACACTGCATTAATAATTCTGAATGTATTATCATATAAGCCTCACAAATAATCATGAGGTATACTTAAAGCTGTATTTTATTGAAGTCATCTTTCACTTATTATTAAATGAATATGCTAAGTAAAGATTTGAGACCATTGACATTCCATGTTTTTAGAGAGCAATGATTTTCATTTCCTGTCATTTTGAGTTATATTTTCTATTTGATATAGTGTTGTCCTCCTGTACCTAGTTGCTCATCTAATGGAATTAGTCCCTTCTTTGGTTCTGGCATTTTATACTTTATTTCTTCTTTGTGTTTTATTTCTTTAAGTGTTTTTTTTTTTCTTTCTAGTTCTGGCATGGTAGTTATGAATACTTTTAGTTTCTGCTTGTCCTGGAAGGTTTTTATTTCTCCATTGATTTTGAAAGATATCTTTGCTGAATAGAGCAGTCTTGGTTGTAAGTTATCATACCAGTCCCTCCTGACTTTCATGATTTGGGTCAAGAAGTCTGGAGTGATTCTTTTTGTTTTACCTCTGAATATCACCCTGTCTTTTGCTCTTGAGACATTTAAGATTCTCTCCTTCACCTGTATTTTAGTGATTTTGATTATTATGTGACTTAAAGTTCTTCTTTGATCTTGTCTCACTGGGGTTCTGAGTGATTTTTTTCTGTTATATCCATTGTAAATTCTGGCCATTTCAATTTTTACAAAGCTGTGATTGTCACTCTGGTCTTTATTCACATTAGAAGCAAAAGGAGACTCAGAAAAGCTCTATGTGTCAAGTAGATATTTTAATAGCAAACCCACATTGTTTTTTCACAAAGTAATTTTTAATTTTCTTTCTATGGTGCATCTCCCTATAGTTTGGTCCTTATTTCTTTTGCTGTTTTTCAGCTCACTCATGGAAGGGCTCAGCGAGGACGTCATGGCTATTATTTCAACTGAGGTACAGATGTCATAATACAGCCAGGTTATAGAGAAGATCTGTAAAGAGTGAAACAGAACCTAAGGGCATTCCTGCAAGGATGAGTAGACAACGAGGGTTCTTATTTAAATTTCTGAAATCACAAAATGTTATAGACTTTAAAAAGACCTTGTACCATTTCCACAAATGTATATTTATTATTTAAGGTATATACATATGTATTTTCAACTTAAATTATTGTCATATCTGGTTTTCGTCTGAAGGGAAATGA
Organism: Glis glis; assembly: GCA_004027185.1. NCBI lineage: Eukaryota > Metazoa > Chordata > Mammalia > Rodentia > Gliridae > Glis > Glis glis. Next base: position 14,697 of record PVJS01020653.1, on the reverse strand, counting down.
TCATTGAACTGGTCCAATTATGAGCTCTGTTTGTTCCTATATTTGTATTCCTCTAATTACCCATTGATAAAAGTCTGTCAGTGGATAATGCTTGAGAACATTATCAAATGGCTTGGTAATGACTCATGCCGAGCAGTGATATCTTTCCTTATTTGCCTAATCAGTATCACACTTTTCAATTTGCCTAGATCATTACCTCTGGCACGTCTCACAATACTTCTGGGGCCCAAGAATTTAGCTAACAATTCTAAAATATAAAGCATCGGTTGCTGCCAAATTGTTCTTTTCTATCTAAACTACTAAACAGAGTGTGTAAAGTATAAACAAGGCATACAAGAGAGGTGTCCACCAAGAAGCTTAATATCTTCTGTAAAGAGTAAATGTTTTATAAAATTTAAAATAGAGAATGTTGCTACCTTGTAGGTATACTTACATATAGGCAAAATAATAATAAAAAGTCATTCCTTGCAGAGTTCTTTATAATCTCTTCATTTACCTTTATTTAAGCTCATTATTATTATTATTATCATTATATTTTATGTGGTATGGGGGATGGACCCAGGGGTATTCTATCTCGGAGCTATACCCCTAGCCCTGCTTTATTTATTTATTTTTAAAGAGCATCTCACTAAATTAAGGAGGGCCTAGATAAGTTTCTGAGAATAGCCTTGAATCTGTGAATCTCCTGTCTCAGCCTTCCAACTACTGGAATTACAGATGTGGGCCAACATGCTAGTCTTAAGTTTATCTTTAATACTAAGTTCTTAGCAATGTTAGCTTGAGATTCTTCTTTATGGAGAAATGAATAGAATCATTACATAGTAGTGTGTTTATGAAAAATAAAGCGATAACATGTCATATATGACTTCTAATCTATGTCCCTGCTCACACCAAAAAATGGAGAAAGGATATTCAACTTTTGAGCAGAGAGACCTATTAGCAAGAAATTTCTTTATCTCAAGCTCAGAGAGTTCCATTACATTGTTGTGTCATTCTTTTCAGGCAGAGGTGTTAATAAATCAAAGAGATGGTTTCTTGAAATTTTTAATAGAAGTCAGCAGAGTAAGTCGCACATTTGTAGTTGCTGGTATTTGGTGTTGGCATCAGATTGAAGGCAACCTTGTATGATGAGGTCCACATTTCTTCTAGTGTATTCACCCTATGGATTGCCCCAACCTCTCCAAAATTCCTCCCTCCACTCTCCCCTGGTCACTATTGATATTTTCTACTCTAATTAGTGGTTATTTTGATTACATTCTTTTCAAATACATTCATATCTACTGACTCCCCAAATAAAAAGTCTTTCTATCATTGAATTAGGCTTAGTCTTTTGTTCTAGGATCCTGGTTTCCACAAAAAGTCCAGGAGAACATGAGGATGTGAACAAAAGAAAAGAGCTATCAGCCCTCACACGCGCAACAGACAATGGTGGATTTGATTTAAGATGATTGCAATAGAAGTTGGATGAAGCAATAGAAAGTGAGTTAGTGGTTCAGAGCAACATTGAAATCTAGCTATTTCCAATTCTGCAAATAGACCTTGGTACTCTTTCCTAGACTCCCCAAGTCTCAGTTTTGCCTTCTGGGTCCTTACAGTTATCTTTTCTTTCACATAAGAAATATCCCTTGTTTCTATCTAAGAAGTATTCTCAGCCTGATTTTACTTTTTTAGATATGTTGGGGTCCAAACTACTCTTGTAATTTTATTGTATTTTCCCTTTTTATATATCCATAGAATTGAAAACCCCTATATTTATAAAACTTCCTAACATGTTATATTACTCCTTTGTCATCTCAACTAATTAATATATTATGAGAGTGATAGGTATTACTTTGCCTATCTTAGAGGAGAAAAATTAATTTTCTCCCATATTAAAGATGTACATGCAGATACAAGAACAGAAGTGGAAGAGTCTAAATTGAATGCAAGTATTTTTATTTCTATTTAGTTAAGTGTGCTGAAATATAAGCCAAGAATGATACTTTCCATAATGCTTTAAAGACAACAAAAAGAGGAAATTTTTGCATGAGGAAAGCATGGGAAAGAAGCCTTATTATAAAAGAACATAGATAACATTTAATAAGGATAAATTTTGTTATTTAATGATTTTTGAGGCTAGTGGACATCTTTTCTTTGCAGATACATTTTCACACCGAGTTCCCTAGTGAAATTTATGAGAAATATGATCAATAATGAGTTCAGAAAGTTGAATTACATTATAAAACACATTCTAAGCAATCTTACAAGTACCCTTGTTAATCCTTTATTTTTATTCCCACATTCCATGGGTCTCGCCCTATGGAAACTTAACAGAACTCCTGCTGTTCTTTGAAGGAAAGAGCATGGCTTATTGGCGGGCAAGAAAAGAAAGGCAGACAAAAGAATATGAGCCAAATCACAATATAATGAACATTTATGTAAGATGATGTTTTATTCATTATATTTTAGGGTGCAGAAGGTGGGTTGAAATTAAACACAGACAAAGCATATTACTAAGTTAAGGGAATTTTCTAAGTTTGCCCAACAATGACATATACGATATTTAGTCCTATTTATATTTCCAATTATATTAGTCTAAGTTTAACTTAATAGTGGTTTTCGTCATTTATTGTGAATAAAATCTTCATATGTCAACCATCTGGCAAGTGCTTTTTGCCTTGCCAGAAATATGGAAAGTTTAGTGTTTGTGTCAAAAAAATGATGCTAAGGATGTGTGGTCAGTCTCCTAATTGTATTGTTACCTTAGTTTTCACCCAGGTGAGAACTGTGAAGTCTGTTCAGTGGATGATTAAGCCTGCCATCAAGAAAATTTAATTGGTGGTGTTCTATAATGGTCCTTTTATGGCTGATAGATGATTTTTAGCAATTCCAGAAAAATTATAGATGATATAGATACATAGATATTCACAAGTATATAGCTGTGAGCTGTGAGCTATATATCTGTGAATGCTTTCCTAATTTATGTTGCTAACAGTTTTAGCATTTGGTATGCATTTCTATTTTTCTCTTGCTTTCTTTTTCTTTGCGTACTGAGTTTGAATCCAGGGTCATTCTACCTTTGAGCCATGCCCTCAGCCCTTTTCATTTTTTGTTTTGAAACAGGGTCTCGCTAAGTTGCTGAGGGTTTCACTAAGTTGCTGAGGCTGACCATGAACCTGTGATCCTCCTGTCTCAGCCTCTCAAATACTGGGATTACAGGCATGGGACACCTTGCCTAGTATTTTTTTTTTGGGGGGTGGTTCTGGGTTTTGAACCCAAGCTATTGCATACGGCAGGCAAGTGCTCTACCACTGAGCTACAGCCCCAGCCCTCTTTTGCATGCATATCCAATAGATATTTGGTTGTGTAGATTTAAAAAAAAAAATTAGCCAGGTGTGGTGGCTCACACCTGTAATCCTAGTACTTGGGTGGGTGAAACAGGAGAATTACAGGTTCGAAGCCAGCCTCAGCAACTTATCAAGACCCACCATAACTTAGTGAGAACCTGTTTTGAAGTAAAAAATAAAATAAGAGTGGGGGTGTAGCTCAGAAGTAGAATGTCCCTGTATTCAATACCCAGTGTCCCCTCAAAATTAAAAAGATAATAATAGCTGCACTTTTATGAGCAAACTTCCTCAAGGTTTTCTGAGATAGTATTTTTTTAGTGAGGTAATTCCCAATGAAAGCAGGTACAGAGGTCATGTGTAAACGGCTTGAGCCAATGAGGATTCAGTTTTTGTTATTGTATCATTTTGTGGTCAGAAAGCCTCATTTAAAATTCAGGAAATTTGCAAGACTGCTGCACCTTTTACTTTTCGGCTAAAGGAGGGAAGAGTGGATGTTCTTCTGGGAAGAGTGGATACCTGAGATCCTCTCTGCTTTTCCCCTGATGCTGAACAGAAATTTGCACAAGGAAGCAGCCTTCCCAAACCTCCAGGAATACGTGAAATCTCCTCGGGGTCCACGATGAACATCTCATTCCTACATGCCCTTGTTAAATTCCTGGCTTTCCTTCCAGGATTTTGCTTGCCCCAGTCAGTATCACCACCCCAGAGTAGCTGCTACGGACCTTCCCAAGAATTTAGCTATCTTTCAGGATTCTCCTGTATTGTTTTCTAACGGGTCTCTGGGTGTACTATTTGTGTTTTGGCTCTACGCAAAGTCAGCCTGCCCTGCCCTATAATAATTGCTGCGAGAGAAGTGGGGGGTGGGATCAAAATTGGAACATTAAAAGCCAAAATATCACGGAATCCTCTGCTTTCGATTAGGGTTCATAGACATTTTACGTAAAGACTTCTTGATATCAGACATGTGCCTAACCTGTCTTGAGAGTCCTGAATTGTTTGTTTTTACAATTTTCTCTAATGTTTTCATTATTTTGGGGGCAAGAACTGGGGACACTTACCCAACTTTTCTGAAACTCCCATACAGTACCCATAAGTTTTGCAGTAAAAGGAACCTATGAATTTATAATCTTTTTTTCCATGTTATTCTCTAACATGTGAAAAAATGAGTGTCCAGAGAATAAGACATATGCAGCAAAAATATCATTGGAGGTGAAGAATGAAACGGGCACCAACACAGTATTTGAGTGAATATATAAATATACGTTGTGAGCAATAAATTAAATCTTTAATAATTAGCATTGAGATTATTTAATCAAAACAATTGTCTACTACGAAAGCACATTTTTAAAAGTATGCAATGCACTATATCATGCATTATCTTAGTTACAAGGATATATATGGTTTGTATTACTATCAACTTTCACATTATACATAGCTATGATTAATGAAAGTCAATGGTAGCAAGAATTATTAGAAATGAAAGGGAGATCAAATCATGGAGACATTAATGCCCTATTTTGTTATACATATGTCAAAAGGTACTTGGCACTGTTTCCTCTTATACATATCTTTTTTTTGTGTGGCACTGGGGATGGAACCCAGGGGTGTTTTACCTCTGAGCTATACCCCCTATTTTTTATACTTTATTTTGAAACCAGGTCTCACAAAATTGCGGAGGGCCTCACTAAGTAGCTGAGGCTGGCCGCGAACCCGGATCCTCCAGTCTCTGCCTCCCAAGTACTGGGATTACAAGCCTGTGCCACCACTCCCGGCTTTATACATATCTTTAGCAAGATAAAAAAAAAAAAAAAACAAGTACCCAAATAATTCTCTAAGACATAACCAGAACCTTAGGCTTTAGAAACTTATATAAACTATATTGTAGTAGCTCATTTTGTTAAAACAAATAGAGAAATTGTGTCATGGACATTTTTTTTTAATTTCAAGGAAAAACCTCTCTATTATAGCCATAGAACCTATTGTCTAACTTCATAGACTTCATATTATACATCCTGTACCATAATGGTGCAGGATGCTTAAACTACAGCCTTCTAGAGGAGAAAGAAGTATGTGTCAAGAGAAGACGCAAAATCCATTCCTATTATCCTGTTGAATATTTTGTTATTCATGAAAACTTCGAGAATGTTCTCATTCACTTACAAATATTAACAAATAATTGATGTAATCATCAAATGCCAACATATATTTGGCAAATTTTGTTCAACTATTTATATAAAATATGGTTTAAGTTTTATTATTTTTTATAAATTGGAATGTTTCGCTTGCTTGGTATAAAGGTTTTCTATTCTCGATGCTTAAAGGAAGTAAAGGAAATAATTTTATAAGTAAACACTACTTAATCTTTCTACTTTCCACTTTATTGAATATAATTGCCAAAAGTTCTAATTAGAAATTTACATCTACTTGATGTACTTTATAAAAATCTGCATAATAAATTAAATGACTTACAGCAAAATTCAAATCTCTTACTTATTGACTAAAGATGTCTTTTGATATAAATGCAAGTTGTTATTACCTTGGGCATTATTTATTTGATTTGTTTTCTTTAGTCCTGTAAGTTAAAATAATTACCAATAATACACTATATAATTAGCATTTAAGGTTGTTCCACTTCTAACTAGTTTATGTACATTCATAATCAATCACTTGAAAAATAGCTTTTATCTATTTATGCTGTATATTAGTCACAGAATAATTATTTACTATGATGTGTTTATTTATTAATGCTATTCTAACACATTTTAAATGTATATTTAATATTTATTTAGTGCTATTGAAAAACAGGTTCTAATTATAAACACATTCGAAATAATATAAAAATCAACTTAGAGTTGATATTTACATTTAATATTTGCAATATCTGATACACTCTTAAGATTTCCTTTGATATAACATTTGGCAATTATTGATACAATTTTCCCTTCTATTTAATTTACTTGAGAATTTCTATTGCTAGAAAAATGTCTGATATAAAGATTATATAGTTCAATGAATACTGTTAGAAATAATGAACTGAATCTTCCAAGTGAGTATTTCCTTTTGTGTCTCAATCTTGCAGACTATATTCATATTATATTCGAGTTACAGAATTCTTTCATTAATTTTCGTTACAGGGAATTATCTTATGGAAACTGTCCTGGTTTGTTCTACAGTTATTTAGAATGTTTGTCAGCAATTTTTAAATTTTTTATGTAAAAGGCCAGTGTTAAGGGATGAATTATGTGCTTGCAGAATCTGCATGTTGAAGTCATAAGCCCCTCTTCCTCACAGTGTGGTGTATGCGGAACTTGAGTCCTTAAGTGATAATTAGGTTAAAATGAGATCATTAGGGTGAACTCTAATTCAGCATGACTGGTGTCCTTATCAAAAGAGGAAATCGAACTTAAACAGCAGCTGGGCATGGTGGTACACATCTGTAATCTTAATACTTGGAGACTGAGACAGGAAAATTGAAGGTTTGAGGCCAGCCTCAGCAACTTAATACCCTATTTCGAAGTAAAAAAAATTTGAAAAAGCCAAAATGCCCCGGGGTTCAATTCTTAGTACACCACCTCAAAAATAAAAACAACCCCAAAACAGACAAACAAAAACACAGTAAGAGAAGAAATCCGATTTAAAGAGATTGTAGAAGATGCTCATCTACCACCCAAAGAGAGAGAGCTCAGAAGAAACCAACCCTGCAGATACTTTGATCTTTGGGCATCTAGAGTCCAGAACTGTTTGAAATCAATTTCTGTTGTTTAAAACACCCAGTCTGTGGCCTTTGGTTATGACAGATCCTTCTTGCAGCATCATCCTGTGGAAACATAACTAAATATTTTAAAGAAAAGTGAAGACACTGGGTAGAAATAAAGACTAATACCACAACAGACTGGACATAGGTAGAAATTGCTGAAATTTTTTCTTCTGATATTTTTAGAGAAACTAGGTCCCGAAGGGGCTTTACCATTGCACAAAGAATTACATTTCTCAAAATTCACCGAGATAAGGACTTCCTCAATTATCAAGCACAATGTATATACATTAGGGTAAAAAATGAAAGCCATATTTCTTATAGTAAAACTGGATAACACACCCATGCAGGGTGAAGATGGAGCTCATAATCAAAGGATTCACAGCTACACTAGGAGCTGATTTTTCAAAGGCAAGAATGAATACCACAATACAGAGGAATCAAATCTTTCAATCACCAAAAGAATAATATGATCAGCCCAAATTTTATATGCCACGAAGCTATTATTCAGTAATGATAGTGGGTTTAATGGTATTTTCTGATGAAAATTTGTATCTTCTGTCAATGCTTCATGACTAGAAGAATTTTTAAAGGGAAAAATTTTCAAGAGAAAAGAAAAAGATTTCCCAAAAGGGAAGACTAAAATGCAAGTAAGGAATGTGATCAAACTGGTTTGGAAGCCATATCAATAAATCCAAGCAAATACTACATGAGTTTTAAAAGCCATACCTAAATAACCATATACTTGGAACACAAACTTGATTCCACTTACAGAATTTTTGAGATGTTGTGTCTTAAAGACGTGTCAAACATGCAGAAGTATCAAGAACTAGACTGTATGAAATACCAGAATGGGAAGAATGAATTGAGGACCTTTAGCTATGCCTGGGGGCTCTGCCAGTTCCAGGAAGAGTGAACAAAAACCTCTGTGTCAGAGAAAGCAGCCGAAGTTCTTATAGATGCATAGGGCTGGAGTGACAAAATAGAGACATAGGAAGGCTCAAATGCACCCTAAAACGCTCTCCTCTTAAGACCTTTGTGAAAGTCTAAGCAGAGTGGAAGTGGACCAGGAGGTCGAAGAGCCAATCTGATAAAGAATGAAGACACATATCACACTTGGTGAAATTACACTATTTAAAAATGTAAAGATGATATTAATATTATCTTTAACTATAATATGATGATTAGTAGTCATATTAACAATAAGATTGCTATGGAGTTTGCATACTTCAGAGGACCTGTGTGATCAAAGTTTGAGGATATCTAATTAATCCCTATAGCATTAAATAAGGCCTGTGTATGTTACTGCTCTTGCTAAAACCAGCCAGGCAGCATGATTTCTAGCCCTTTTGTGTAACAACTGCAAATCTTTACCTGTGTGAGCTTCTACTAAGTATTTTTAAGTTGGTAAGTGAGCTGGCAAGGCAGAAATTATTTGGGGGGGATCATCAATTTTTGTCACTCTAGTAAATCTCTGAATGACAATGGCAGAAAATCAGTAAACTCAAAAGATTATGTTTGAAGAATATTATTCAGTAAGTAGTTTAGGAGTCTACTAGAGAGAAATAATGTCTACTCACACTTTCTGGGTCTTTTAAAGGTATGCAATTGCCACAGACACCATGTGATTTATTTAAGACCTAAAGATAAATTAGTAAGCATAATTGAAATAGTAGCATTGCAGACTTTTTAGGAATTATAAACAATATGTATACATTGTCAAGTACATTCATCCCTAAAAATGATAAACTGCAAAGATTTAAATACATAGGTAAATGCCAGTCTCTACCACCTTGTATGGTCACATGTCTTTCTGGCAGAACGTGGGGAAATGAGTAGCCATCTTGTTGAGAAAGGAATAATAGTCAAAGAATGTTGGGGGCACATCAAAGCACATGGGATCCAGCCTTAATGCCCTTTCACTGGTCAAATATAGGATAGACTGAGCAGTAAAGAAAACAATGACAATGATGGATTAAACACATTTATTAAAATTAGAAATAGCAAGTTATAGCCAGATGTGGTAGGACATGACTGTAATACCAGTACTTGGGAGCTGAAAAAGGAGGATTGCAGTTCAAGACCAGCCTCAGCTACTTAGTAAGACTCTCAGCAACCTAGAGACCCTGTTTCAAAAACAACAACAACAAAAAAAAAAAAGAAGGGTTGGGGGTGTAGCTTGGAGGTAGACTTCCCTGGGTTTAATCCCCAGTACCAAAAAAAGAAAAGAAATAACAAGTTCTATATATAAATGAATGAGTAAATATAAATAAGTAAAGGGAGAAAACTTACAACTAATTCTAGAACATTGATGGAACTAGAAAAATCGCCAGTTGTGAGAAACCATAACACTCACTGCTTCAGGCAACAATAATCAATGAGGGCCGGGTGTGGTGGCGCACGCTTGTAATCCCAGTACTTTGGGAGGCAGAGACAGGAGGATCCGGGTTTGTGGCCAGCCTCAGCTCTCTCGCTCTCTCTCTCTCTCTCTTTCTCTCTCTCTCTCTCTCTACTTAGTGAGGCCCTCCGCAACTTCATGAGACCTGGTTTCAAAATAAAGTATAAAAAATAGGGCCGGGGGTGTAGCACGGAGGTAGAAGGCCCCTGCGTTCAATCCCCGGTACCGCATAAAAAAAAAAAAAAAGAATTAATCAATGAGTACTGGAACTAGAGGGTGAGAAAAAGACAAATAAAAAAAAAAACCAGGATATTTACATGCTTGCAAACATTTTCCATAGAATATTTAATATTAACAAGGGGGTGAGTAACTTTATAATGAGGAAGCATTGGAGGTACGTTAGCATCACTTGTAAAAGTATTTGTGCCTATTGATGTACTCAGAAGATCACATCATTGCTTTAATTATATTCCTGCCCCGAACTCACAAACTGAATAAGACAACCCTATTTTTATGGATATTCCTTAAAAATGGCGTATACACTTAAACATACATAGGCCATTAGAGAAAAAGGAGTATGGGTAAGCTATTTCAGATGAGGGATGTCTAAAGAGACCTTGGAGGGAAGGGAAGCTGGCAACCCCGGGTCAGTTTCTGGACCAAGATGGTTTGCTTTAAAAAGGACATGGGGGGAAGAATAGTTAAGGGCAGTTAATAGGTAAATACCTTTAATAGTTAAGGGTAGTGAATAGTTAATAGGTAACATACTCAGTAGATGGGATACTGGTACTGTATCAATATTAACTTTCTTGTTTTGGTAACTGCACTGTGGTTAAGTGAGAGAATTCTCATTTTTGAGAAATATGTCATAAGGAGTTCAGAAAAATAAATCATATAGATCAACAATCATCAAAAGTTTTAAAAAACTCCTAAGTATACAAAGTAGTTTCTAAGTAAATATATATTTATATATTTGGGTATTTATATAAAGATGGATGATAGACAGATAAATATATAGATAATGATAAAGGAATGTTATTAACTATCAAATAGTCATAGAAACTAGGTGGAGAATTTATGTACATTTTTGCAGTTTTTCCTATAAATCTGAAATTATCTCATAAGAAAGATTTAAAAAGTGAACAAGCAGTCAAATGTGATAACTTTATTAAAACTATAAACCAGCTATAAGATAACTTAAATTTTTACCAAATGTTTTAAAAATTTGATCAAAATATTTTAAATTTTCACCAAAATCTATTTAAAACTTGTGAATCAAGCACTGAACAGTTAAAAAACCATTAGGTAATTCAAATAATATATTTTTTTTCTGAATGTTTGCTAACATATTGAAATAGAGTAGTGTTTTATGTCTTCCTCTTTCACTCAAAAAATCCTCTTTAAATTTAAGAGTAGATATGCCCAGAAAGATAATTATAGAAGAGCTACATGGAAGTAAAATGTGCCAACTTTGATTATAGATAACAACAAAACAAAGTTGTTTTTAACATTCCTACACAATCATTATGGAAAGTACTATGTACTAGGAAAACATTATGCTATATTCAATGCCAATGCATGTAGTTTTCTTGAACCATCGTTAGAATGATTATGAAATTATGTTCACAAATCTTGCAAAGAGAAAACTCTTTATCATTACCCATTTAAAGCTCTGCTGTATGAACGGAAAGCATGCCCACGAGTAGATAATGTAATGCATAATACTCCTTATGGTTTTATCAAAATAAAGATGAACTCTTCTGGTAATTGAATCTCGGTTACTTGCATTATTTTGGTCAACTACGCATGAATAGCAGTAGAGACATTTTACTCTAAGTTTATGTTCTCATTCTTTCTGTACCACGTTGAAAATGAAAACATAAGTCTTGTACTATAGTTCTGTAGATAACATGTTTTTTACAACTAGTATGATTAATTTTTCTTCATTGGGCAAAGACATGAAGATTTGAGATATTACAAAATTTACAAGGAATTTAATTTTCTGATTTTTGTGCCACTGATACTCAGAAATCTATTAAGCTGACAGAAATTGATGACCCCAAAATATAAAAAAGATAAAGTTAGAAATTCAATTATTGAACTGGGTTTTTCCTTGTAAAATCAAGTAGAGCAATACGAAATCTAGTAGACAGAGTGGCTGTCTATCTAGATAGATGTCACTTATAGCTTATGATTCAGGAGAGTTAAATATTTGGGAAAATAGATTTGATTTTAAAAGTAATTTTCCTTCCAAGATTTATTTACACGAGAACAGATAGGACAGTGTCTTACCACCCATATCCATCAGGCCAGGGTAGTTTTTGTCTCTCCATCTTTTGAAAACCCCCCAGCATCCTTTATTTATTTGTCTGTTGTGTGGTTTTGGGGATTCAACCCAAGGGTTTCTTCTTCCCAGCTATACCTCTAGCTTTTCTTGTTTGTTTGGAAACAGGGTCTCATTAGTCTGGTGAAAGCCTAGCTGTGTTGCTGAGGGTGTCTTCGAACCTGCAATCCTTTTGTCTCCACCTCCCAAGTACTGGGATTACAGGTATGCGCCATCACACCCGAATCACACAGCATACTTTGATGGGTACAAGTAACCTGTGAGAGAGAGAGATGTAACTCCCACAACCACTGACCTTTTGTTGTTAAAGTAGGTGAAGTAGAGCTGGGAACTAGGATAAGAGGTGGATTCAGAGGAAGAGGAGTGTGCACCTTGGACATATTTACTATCCCTGCCCTTCCCCAGCAAGGGTCATAGTAGCCGCCAGTCTCCATTAAGCAAATCTTGAATGTTTTCATTCCACCAAAGGCTTTATGTCAAGGGGTAGATCCTCATTAACTCATTAGTTTTGCCATTTATTTTGGCTTTAGGAACTCCTGGCTCAGCAGCCACAGCCAACGCTTTGCTGGGGCTGAGAGAATTCAGAGACATGTTTTTCTCTGCCTGGGAAGAAACAAACTTCGCTGTGAATGCCTTTTGGAGCTGAGGGCAGTCCCCAGGTAATAGCCAGCATGAAAACAATGTAAGACGATAAATGGGTGTTATTTTAAGCCACTAAATTTCTTGTAATTTGTTACACAGCCATAGGAAACAAATATGCAGGCTGTATAAATTATCCAGAGAAGCAACTCTTTCTCTCTTTCTTTTCCTCCCTCCCTTGCATTTTGTTCTTCCTTGTATTTTTAAAACAAGTGGAATTATAGCACACCTCAGTGTTCGATTTTCTCCTCATATATCACAATATATGTTAAACATATTGTTCATACATACAAATTGAACTTTAATATTCTTATTTAAATTTATAGATACCTTTGTGATTTTCAGTCATTTGTTACTGATTTTGGATACCTGGTACAATATATTTAGGCATGATGATTGTTGGTGAATAAATTCACCAATTAATGAATTATCAATACAGCATGTTTTAGTTTTAAGCACAACCTATAAAATTTGAGAAATCCAGGTCTTTAACTGCACTAAAATTCAAAGGCTTGGAAGCAATATATGGCTAATGGCTACCATGCTGGATAGCTTGGACATAGGACACAGCCCTTACTACAAAAAACACTATTAGATAGCTCTTGATCATACCATCAACCTAACAGAAACTGCCTTGATATTCTAACGATAAATTATAACTTTTTCTACATTCTCGCTATTATTGTAGCTTTCCAGGGTCAGGTTGGTGACATAATCAATCTCATTTTAATACCTGTATTCAAGACATACTCAAGATATTCAGAAAATACTATGATCTCTCTCAATATGTATATAAATACATACAGATTTAAAGAATGGGTTATATATTTTTTATTTTGTGTATCATATATGTAAGTATGAACGTGTATATTAGATGATATGAAAAATAGTATACCCTATACAAGGTTTGTTTTAAGGGAGAATGCAAACATGCAGACTCTTTTATGAAAGGGAATCTCAATAAGGACTCCCATTCTCTATGTTCTTCTTACAGTGTGATTTTCATACTTCTACCATAGATAGATTGGTCCCATGACCCCCACAATTGAATCTAGTTGGTGTTCTGACTCATCGATAACATAAAGATGGCTGCAAAAAGGATGCTGTATGATTTTTGAGACAGCATCAGGAGGAAGATGAACTGTCTTGTCCATTCACTATCATCACAGTAGAAGAAATATTACCTCTTTGGGGAGGAAGAGAGTCTTAGTCTGGGCTATGGCAGGTGTTCGAATACAATGTCAACTATTTGATAAAGCATTATGTACAACAAAGAGGACTACTGCCTGAAAACCAAGAGAAAAAAGTAGAAAAAAATGTAAAAGCAAAGTGACTGATATATTACAGTTATTAGACAAAGATTTAAGTAAATATGATTAGTATAATTAGTAGAAATTCTAAAAATGCAAATAAATGTATAAAATTTCTTAAAACAAAGAAATGTTAGGTGTAAAGTTAAAAACTCATAACATGGGTTTCATGGTTTCATAGTAGCTTGGATACAGCATCATATAGGATTCAGAAAGTGAAATATTTTGATGTTCAACAAGATGAAATGACAAATAAACACAAAACAGGGGAAAGCTGATAGCAAAAGCGTTATATACATTTGTTCAAGATGGAGAGGGCAGAGAGAATCGAGAAGAGGCCACACATGAAGAATGATGTGCCACAAATTTTACAAAGGTAATAAAATGTTATCAGACCATCGTTTCAAGAAGCTTACAAATAGCAAGCTTTAGGTTAAAAATGACTCGAAAGCCATGTGTGGAATTGTTTAACAGACTGGCTAGAACAACCAGGTAAAAGAATATAATTTTGAGAACATCAGGGTAATTGATTATGGGTAAGAAGTTAATTAATATCAATAAAATTTTTAATTTTGTAAACATAATAAGCACTCTTTTTATATCTCTTTTTATATAAAATATATGTAGCTTTTTAAAAATAAATTACAGAAACTTGAATGGTAAAATTATAAGATAGTTTGGATTTGATTTAAAAAAAATTGATTATTTCTTCAAATAAATTAAAAAACATAGGCCGGGCGTGGTGGCGCACGCTTGTAATCCCAGTACTTTGGGAGGCGGAGACCGGAGGATCCGCGTTCGCGGCCAGCCTCAGCTCTCTCTCTCTCTCTCTCTCTCTCTCTCTCTATCTCTCTCTCTCCTTAGTGAGGCCCTCCGCAACTTTGTGAGACCCGGTTTCAAAATAAAGTATAAAAAATAGGGCCGGG
>PVJS01020652.1:0-32350 GCA_004027185.1 Glis glis | reverse complement strand
GCCCCCAGCCCTATTTTTTAGACTTTATTTTGAAACCGGGTCTGACGAAGTTGCGGAGGGCCTCACTAAGTAGAGAGAGCGAGAGAGAGCGAAAGCGAGAGAGAGAGAGAGAGAGCTGAGACTGGCCGCGAACCTGGATCCTCCGGTCTCTGCCTCCCAAAGTACTGGGATTACAAGCGTGCGCCACCACGCCCGGCCTTCTTTCTTGTAAAATTTCTGTGAGGTTCTGACACATACATAATTTTACCTCAAGAAATATATGATAGAGTATTTCTCAAATATTGATATAATTTATTCCTTAATTGTATGGTGTAATTAACTATTAAGGCATCTGGTCTTAGAGTTTCTTGTGGCAATCTGATGCTTTAAAATAAGTTTCATTATATATATTTTTATAAATTATCTACATTTTGGGGAGGAAATATTGCTTTTGATTGATGTTATGAAATTATAAGAATAAAAAACCTAAAATTTTTAGAGAACTTAAATAAGTTTGTTCATATAAACTGAGTAAAATATGTATCATAAAATAAATAAAAATATTATTTAATATAGCACTTGGCATTTTATCCAGAGAAATTAGGCAAGAGAGGGAAATTAAAAAAATACAATTGGGGAGAGATGAAAGTTATATTTGTTTGCAGATGACATAATCTTATATTTAGAAGAAAAAAAAATCTCACCCATAAGACTTCTAGGGCTCATAAATTCAGCTTAGTAGCCAGATAAAATAATCAAATTATAAAATTCAATAGCTTTTCAATACACTAACCATAAACCAAGTGAAAAAGAAATTCACAAAAAGAATTCCATTTATAATAGCCTCAGAAACAATAACACATAGAATAAATCTAATCAAGGAGGTAAAAAATATCTTCACAATGAAAACTATAGAATACTAAAGAAAGAAGAAGGCCTTAGAAAATGGAAAAAACTCACATTTTCTTGTAGAATATTGTCTAAATGGATAAATATTTAGACAAAATAAATAAATATTGTCAAAATGACCATATTACCGTAAGTGACCTACAGATTCAATGAAATCACTATCAAAATACATATGTCATTCTTCACAGAACTAGAAAAAAATGGTCCTAAAATTCATATGGAAGAACAAAAGACCCAGAATAGCCAAGGCATTATTGAGTAATAAGAACCATGTGGGAGGCATTGCAATACCTGATTTAAATCATACTACAGAGCTATAGTAACAAACCAGCATAGTATTGGCATTAAAACAGACACATAGACCAATGGAATAGAGTAGAAGATGCAGAGACAAATTCTCACACTTACAGCCATTTGATTATTGACAGAGGTGCCAAAACATATACTGAAGAAAATACAGACTTTTCAACAAATGGTGTCAATAAAACTGGAAATTCATATGTAGAAGAGTGAAATTAGGTTTCTATCATTCTGCACAAAAACTCAACTTGAGATGGAACAAATATCTAGAAATTAGACCAGAAAGTTTGCAATTACTAGAAGAAAACATGAGACCAACTCTCCAATATATAGGCACTGGCAGAGGCTCATCAATAAGAGCCCCAAAGCTCAGGAAATAAAACCAATAATAAATAAATGGAGTGGCATCAAATTAGAAAGCTTCTGTGCATCACGGTAAATAAAACATCTGAAGAGAGAGTCTATAGAATAGGAGAAAATCTTTTCCAGCTACTTCTCTGATAGAGGACTAATATCTAAAATATATAAAGAACTCAAAAAACTTAACACTCCCAGAAAAATTATAACCCACTTAAATGGGCAATTGAACGGAATAGATACTTCTCAAAAGATGAAATACAACCCACTAACAAAAATATGAAAAAATGTTCAACATCATGAGCAGTCAGGAAAATACAAGTCAAAACTGTACTGAGATTTCATCCAACTCCAGTTAGAATGGCAATAATTAAGTATAAAAAATAATAAATGCTGGTAAGGATTTGAAGAAATAAGAATTCTTATACACTGTTGGTGGAATTGTAAATTAGTACAAACATTATGGAGATCAATATAGAGATTTCTTAAAAGACTAGGAATGGAATCACCACATGACCCAGCTGTACCACTCCTTGGTATCTTTCTAAAAGAAATGAAGTCAGAATACTATAGTGGTACAGACATAAAAATGTTTATAGCAGCACAATTCCCAACAGCCAAATTATCAAACTAACTTAGGTGTCTGTCAACAGAATAATGAATAAAGGAAATGTGATGAATTCCCACAATGGAATTTTGCTCAGCCGTAAAGAAGAACAAAAGCATACATTTGCAGGAAAATGGATGGAACTAGAGTTCTGCTAGTCTGAGAAAGTCAAGGATCATGTTTTCTCTCATATGTGAAAGATAGAAAGAAAACAGCAAACAAAAGAAATTTAAGATAAATGAAGAGGGAAATCAGGAGAATAGTGAAAGGGGATTGGGGAGGAAAGTGGGGAGGACAAAAAGGAGGATTGAGGAAGGAAATAGTCCAAATAATGCCACGTCTATATAGGAAGATATCAATCTCCTATAGGGATGCATAGGAAAATACAGCAAATGATGTGTGCATGAATGTATCACTTCAAATCTCACTATGTTGTACAATTACAATGCACCAATAAAAATATAAACATATTTTCTCATATATTTGACCAAAACACATTATTTATCCTAGATTTTTTGGCAATGCTTGGGATTGAACCTTGAACCCAAGGTCTTGTGCATGCTAGGCAAGCACTCTATCACTGAGCTTCACCCCTGGCCCCCCAAAAATCATTATGTAAATTTATGTTTTCTATAATTAGAAACAAACCATTTAAAATTATTTACTGGGTGTTGTTATTATGTACATATTAAAACAAATCATTTTTATGAAAATCATTATTATATAAATTTAGGCAGTGAATATATGTTTAAGACAGTGAGTTTACACACTTATTAATTAAGCTAGTTATTAGATAAAAATAGGGGCAGAATAAAAAACTAAAGTTGGAATTTCAATAACTTATGAGATAGGGATTGGTTTTCATGTTTACTAATAGTAAAGTGCTATTTGTCTTCATAAAAAAGAGAAAAGTGCATCAATAAATTTATATTGTATATAAAATTTAAAATTCAGATGCTCTTAAAATGTTTTCTTAATGCTATTTTAAAATAAGACAAACATGCTCATGTTTGAAGTGTTTACATCATTATTTTTGAGTTAAATTCCTTCTTAAATTTACAAACCTACTAATTTACTAACTTAAAATTCACTAACTAAATTCAGACAGTTGCCATTGGAGTCATAAGTTGTTCTGCTTTGAGAGTGATATAATGTATAATTTATTAATGTAGTATTTGTAAAGCTACTCAGAGAAAGCACAAGGTATAATTCTTTGGATATTCATATTGAAATTCAAAATTAAATTATGTGAATTGTTTCAATAAAAAATCACAACTTTTAGATATGTAGTGTGTTCTCTTAGGGTAATAATTTCATCAGTTAATTTTTCTCTGAGTTAAAATACACTTCAAAAATTCAAAATGTTTCTTCTTCTCAGTTCTTTATAGTAACTCAGTAATCTGCTATAACAGAAGGGTCAACCTGCAAGTTAAGAAAGATATAATAATATCCAACATTCAGAAAAATGCTAAAAGATATGCATGCATTTTTTCTGCCATTTAATGCAATAGCAGAAATAGAGAAAGACAAAAGGGGGTTGGGGAAGCAGGAAGAAAACAAGCAGGGGGAAAAAGAGAAGACAATTTCAAACATTTTTTTTATATCACTGACTCACGATACCAAATAGGATTCTTTGCACATTACAGAAACAAAAAACAAAAAGAAACTTCTGTCAGAATCCTGGTGAGCTAAATAAGAACAGATGTTAGCAAAATGTTGTCATCATTCAAAAAAAGTAAAAATCAAATGTGTTTTTCCTTATTTGGCCATTTAAATAATTCAGATATATGTTATTTTTTTCATTTTGAAAATCTTAGCTGATTTTTCTTTAACTGTTCCCAGTTTTACTCCTACAGCAATTCTATATTTGTTGTTACTCCTACTTGATAAATTGTGCTAGCTTCCAAAGTATATTTCTTTTCCATTTGTTCTTCAGTTCCTCATGCTGCTAGTCATTAAGTTTTATTTTTCCTTTATGCATGTAAGAAAATCACTTAGAAATATTTTATTATTATATGCTCTAAAATAATTTTAACTGAGAAAGTAGACAACTTTACTTCTTAATAGAGAATTTCAAGATGATAGACTTTCTTTTTTAAAAAAATCATAATTGTAAGCTTTTAGACATTGGAAGTTAACATTAAAACATTTTTCTTTGTATTGTTTAAAATTGACCAGGAAATAGCACACATGTCTCTCATATTTCATGCTTTCATTATTTGTAGTATTATTGTACATGGCTCCATGGGAGATAGAATAAACCAGTTACCAATACCCTGTAGCAATAATACTTTACTGGAATCAATAAGTGAGCAAAAGTATAATACCTGAGAGTATTTAGGAAAGACATGCCAGAAATATTCACAGCAAGTATTAATTGTGAAATATTAAGGTTTGCTATCATTATGTCATGAAGATTCCCAAGAATTGTGTATTTCCTGGCTAATAAGAATTAAAATATGAATGTACTCTAGTCGCCTTTTTATTTTTAATTTGAGTGGATCATTAGGCAATAAATAAGAGAATAGTCATGATCAGTTCCTATATCAATGGGATTATTGGAAGACAACATAATAGTTTAAAATCAATGTCACCTAAGAACATCAAAACTATGTTGTTTTGGTGATTGCTAGTCCTATGTGTGAATTGCCTAAGATATAGTACTCAGTTATTTACTAATATATTATGCTGGTAAGGTGTTTTGCAGGTGTGGTTAATATCTATAATCAGTCAATTTTAAGTGAAGATTACCTTTAATATTGTGAGTATGCCTGATTCAGTCAATGGCAGGTCTTAAAAGTAAAAACTGTGGTTACACAAGGGAGAAGAAAATTATGCTTTAAAACTGCCCCAGCTATATATGAAATCATGTCATCTGTAGTAAGGATTAACTTCTCCTTTCACATTTGAGTGCTTTTTATTTCTTTTTCATGCCTAATTATAGTACATCTTTTTCTTGTCCCTGACCTCAGAAAAAAACATTTCAACTGTTCATCATTGAGAAAGATGTGAACTATGGGCTTCTGATACATAGTCCAAATTGTGTTAAAATGCATTCATTCCATATCTAATTTGTTAAGAGATTTTTCATAAAACAATGTTAGCTATTATCAAATGTTTTTCTGCTTCTATTGAGATAATCATACAATTTTGTCCTTCATTCTGTTAATGAGATATTTCACATTTATTTATTTGAATATGGGGGAGCCATCCTTGGATCCCAGGGATAAATTTTACTTGATCAGGATGAATGATCCTATCAATAACCCATAAAATCCTAAATATGCTAGTCCAAAGGTGCTAGAAATAAACTCAGTAGAGTAGCAGTATAAAAAATGAACATTAAAAATTCGGTAGCATTTCCATACATTAACAGTGAATTATATGAAAAAGAAATCAAGAAAACAACTCTATTTATAATAGCATAAGAAAAATACTTAGGAATAAATCTCACAAGGAGATGGAAGATTTATACACTGAAAACTCAAAAAAATGATGAAGAAATTTGAATTTAACTGTATTTTTTATTTCTGTGACCAAAATACCTGACAAGAAAAACTTAAGAAGAAGAAAGGTTTGTTTGGCTCACAGTTTCAAAGATCCAGTCCATGGTTGGCCAGCTCCAAGGCAGAAACATCATAGCAACAGGACATGTTTCAGGACAGCTACATAGCTCCAGGCAGCTGAAAAGCAGAGAGACAGAGGCAGAGAAAGAGAGAGAGAGAGACAGAGAGAGAGAGAGAGAGATGTCAAGGGCAGATGTAGTTCTCAAGTGCCCTGTCTCCAGCAACCTACCTCCTCCAGTTACACCCTACCTACCTATAGTAACAACCCAGTAAGTCCATTTGGATTTATCCAGTGATGAGGTTAGAGCCCGGATTTGATTATTTCACCTCTAAACATTTCTACATTGCCAACATGTGATTTTTTCTAGAGGATATTATATATCCAAACCATATGCAAATCAAGTAATATCATATGTTCAGGGATTGGAATAATTAAAATTTGTTAAATATTCATGCTACCCAAATCTATAGATTCAACATAATTCCTATAACAATTAGATGACATTTTTCAAAAAGACAGAAAAGCAGTACAAAAATTCTTATGGATTTTTAAAAGACCTCAATATACTAAGTAATCTTCATCAAAAGGAACAGAGGTGGAGGACTCACACTACCTTACAATATGCTGCAAAGAAATACAAATCAGAACAGCATAGTAGCAAAAAATAACAAAGTCATATATCAATGAAACATCCCAGAAGTAAATACATCTATTTATAGCCAATTGATTTTTGGCAAAGGTTTCAAGAACATACAATGTGGAAAGGACAATCTCCTTTTTTTTATTTTTGGTACTAGGGATTGAACTCAGAGGCATTCTATCTCCGACCTACACCCCCAGCCCTATTTTTTATTCTTTATTTTGAAGCAGGGTCTCACTAAGTTGCAGAGGGCCTCACTAAGTAGCTGAGGCTGGCCGCGAACCCGGATCCTCCTGTCTCAGCCTCCCAAGTACTGGGATTACAAGCATGTGCCACCACACCCAGCTAGGGACAATCTCTTCAGTAAGTATTTTTGTGAAATCTGAAAATGCATGTGCAGATTAAAATTGGCTCCTTATCTCACCTCTTTTATAAAAGTCTACTCCAAATGAATTAAAAACTTAAAAGTAAGTCAACAAACTCTAAAATAAACAGAAAGAAAGCACAAGGAAGAATTTCTTATAATCAATAATGACTAAATTTTTGTATAGAACCCCAGATACACAAACAAAAACAAATATAGATAAATGGCATTCCATCAAAATCAAAAGCTCTGTCCATCAAAGGATACAATTAACACAGCAGAAAGACAAATTACAAAATGGAAGAAAATATTTGCAATTCATACATATGATAAGGGGTGTAATCCAAACTATATAAGGCACTAAAGACCCTCAATAACAAGTAAACAACACAATTAAAAACTGGCCAAAGATCTGATTAGATATTTCTGAGAAGAAGTTATACAAATGGCCAACAGGGATTGCCTGAGCATTAGTTCAGCATAACTTGAGGCCAGCAGCCAGGTGTTCCTCAATGCAGTTTTGAACACAGAAGGTTTTCTTCAAGATTTTTAAACGTAAAGTTACTAGAAAAAGATGGTGGAATAGAGGAAGACAGTATGTTTTCATTGCTCTAAGACTTGGAACTCAACCAGCAGGAAGACTGTTTCTTGACAAGTGAAGAAAAGCGTCAGAACTCAACAGAAGAAAGTTGAAATGTGGTGGAATTGGGCACAGCACAGAGAGCAGAGGACTGAAAAGAGCTCCGTGTGCCTCATCTGGTGAGCAGAGAGCTGAGGCAGGTACCATCTTGGTGAGCCCGTACCTGGTCTGGCAGCTGCCAGAACACAGTGGCTCTCAGAGACTAACTTCAGCAAAGAAGAAGTAGAATTTTGTTGAGTCTGTGATTGCAGAAAACCTTCATCAAAAGCAATCACATTCTTCTCTGCATGCTCGAATACCTCAAGACTGTGATTCCCCAGACCACCCAGCCAAATTACCCAGCAAACTCCTATGGTTGCAGCTGAACTCAGACTGAGAAAGGACATGATCTTCCTGCAGGGAACCCAGTGGCTACAACCTGCCCCATCATGACCACTTTGAATCTAGAGAACAACCAGGTATTCCACCCAGTGAATTCCTGTAGCTACAACTGAACTCATCCCTCCTTGCAGGGACCGAGCAACAGTCCTCAAGACCGTGAGTTTACAAAGCATCCCGGCAGGATCCTGAGCAGCTGCAGGGATTTGTGCAGCAATGCAAAGACCCAAAGGGTCTGTGCATTTACAGATCATTCCTGTTATTATGAGAAATGGGGTCACAAGGTCCTAACACACAATTTGTGCCTTTTCAGTGTCACAAGGTTTACTCAACACTTGAAGATGAAAGCACACAGCAACTTATTAGGAAATTGTCTAAGTAAAATTAACCTGAATTTGGATGCTGGGTGGCTGCTTTGCCAGAGCCAAATAGCAATGAGCATCAAATGATATACTTTACACTATTAGATGTAACAATTTAGGGCAAATAAGTGTGCTAGACAATACACAAATTCTATATGTTTAAAGCACTTCAATTAATTAACAAAATTACACAATATAAACAATCAAGCAGTAAGGAATAAGAAAGCAAGTCCATGAATGGAAAAGGAGATTCAGGAGTTGGCCCAGGTGTAGAGCAATTGGAAACATACTGGTCTTTGGTCAACACGAAGAGCAGGACCAGAGCCAATTGCTGAATTGGAGTCATACACGCGGGCAAACTGTGTGGCATAAGCAAAGCTCGGCACACTACTTGTAGGAAGGCCGGTGTATTTACAGGACTTTATAAGCTTTGCCCAGTGTCTTTGGCAAGCTCATCCAGGCTTACTGAACCATATCAGACTCCTGTCAGTAAGCACAAATGTATTGGTGATGTGAGTCCATCAGAGGTGAGAATGCATTTTATGATCCAAGGATCTGTTATCAATTACAGCACAAGGGTGCTGGTCTGTCCCTCAGCTGGCAGGCCCAAACAATTTTTTTTGAGTTTCTGAAGTTGTTTGAGCTGTATGCTGGCATATCTAAACAAGTTGTTTATGAGTTCCTGAAAATTGTTTTATATTCCATCTCTATACATGTGTGGAAGTGCATGGAGGGGTGGGAGCAGGGACTACAGTTGGGCACAGCAGAAACATGAATTAGCAGAAAGTCCCTAGGGACACTTGGGAGGGCAGGACCTAGATAGAGTTGGCAGTTCATCAGGCTCCTGCATGGTCCCCAGCAATCACCACAGGACTGCCAGGAGTGGTGTCTGTGAGGTGAAATAACTTAGCCAAGCATGCTATGGGCTCAGAAGGCTATAAACTCATGCCCAATGGTGTTTGGGTGCCACAGAACCAAGGATGGAGGCCAATAAGGTCTCACATGATAGTAGCTGCTCAAAGAAGCAGCAGTGTCCCTGTGACTAAATAAGTCACCCAAGACAAAGGCTCAGAACAGTACAATCTCTCTCTACCAGAGCTTGGGCCCTGAAAACAGGGAGGCCAGGGGCCAGCAGATGTTCACATGATCACACATACAGGCTGGGAATGCAACACTATCTCTGCCAGCAGAGTTTTTGTCTGGTGATCACATATGCCTGTGCTTTACAGAGCTCCATGAGTTGGGCATTCGTGTACAAAAGACATTTAGAACACCAATAAGACAAGATCAAAAAAGACCTTCTCCATATTACATAGTCAAAATGTCTAACATAGAGGCCAAAGAAAGAATCTTAAATGCATTAAGAAAAAACAAACAGGTGACATTCAGGGATAAAACAAGAATCACTATGAACTTTTCAACCAAAGATGAAAGCCAGGAGGGACTGGTATGATTTACTCCACACACTGAAATAAAACTTCCAACCAACACTGCTAAATCCAGAAAAGATATCATTCAATATGATGGAGAAATAAAAACGTTCCAAGACAAGCAGAAGCTAAAAGAAGTCATGACTACCAAGCCGGCACTAGAGAACATAAAGAAATAAAACACAAAGAAGAAAAAAGAAATAAATATCAGAACCAGAGAATGGGTGAATACCACCAGATGGGCAATTAAGTAAAGGAGAAATAACAGCATATAAAACAGAAAATATAACTAAAATTGACAGGAAACATAAATCATCTCTGAATTTTAACACTGAATGTCAAAGGTCTAAACTCCCCAATTAAAAGGCATAAACTGACAATGTGAGTTAAAGAGGATACTCTAAGTATAAGCTACATGCAAGAAACTCACCTTACAGACAAAGATATCCATAGGCTGAATGTGAGAAGATGGAAAAATTTGCAATTTTTTATTATAAACAAAACAAAAAGAAATCAAATCATGAAATGCTGTATTTCACCTGTTAGCCTGCCCTGGAGATTTCATATTTGCCAGCCAGCAGGCATGTGAGTATCATAATCTATAAAACTGTGACAGGTTCCCTTGTTGACTTCAATGCAGGGAAAGATCTCATGTGATCTACTCCAATTATTTCTGGTTTGTACCTATTCCTGTTGCCTGGATATAATACGTTTTATGCCACTAAAATAGAGAATTTATTTATTTTGATTTTTTTGAGTGTGTGACACTGGAGATTGAACCCAGGGGGCCTTCCATCTCTGAGATACACCCCCAGCCCTATTTTATTTCTTAATCTGAAATGATGTCATTAAGTTACCATGCATTTTACTATGAACCTGTGATTTTCCTGCCTCAGCCTCCCAAATACTGGAATTATAGGTGAGTGCCACCATGATGTACATTTTGGCATTTTATAAGTCAAAGACAGATTTAACAATATCTTTTAAAATAAATCAGCTAAAAGGACAATTAAAAAATTCTTTCAAGTGTTATTCAAAAACATGTTTTAGTGCTAATTATGAGGATAATGAACTTGATTTGACAATTTATATGTGGAAGCTTAACCACATATATAATAAGTGTTTGAGTAAAAATAAATGTTTAAAGTGTTAGACTTTGACACACTACATAATTTACTGGGAATAGGTTAGGAACTAATTATATTAACTGAAAAAGATGGAATTACTGAATTGAAACAAAAGCTTCCCACTATTGTCCAACATAAAAAGTCTCTAGTAGATAGCTTTTACTAGTTTTATGATACAATGAACATAATAGTACTGTCTAAGGTACAAAGGTAATACCAGGTTTGGCCTAAAACTGAGTCATTGAGGAGAAAATACTTTACATTTTGTTAGGTGATAAATATAGTAGTGTTACTTAAGCAATTGTTAAAAAAACAATACTAAAGTAACAACCTATGGTAATTTAAAAACCATCATGTTCACAAATTGTTTTAAATATCTAAAAAGCAATATGCCATCAATTTTAAGAAATAAAATCAAATATCTATGTGGAAACATTAAAAAAACAATGTTAATAGTTTTCTGTAATTCTAAAGAAGTAATTGTTGTCCAAAGTATAGTTTTTGTTAATAGTCATATATGAAAAAAGTGATCTATATTCATAGATGACCATCATGATTGAAAAATGATAATTGTCACATATTAAAAATATGTGCAGAGTTACAACTTGACATATTAGAGGGCAATGGAATTTTATAGCCAATAATGTAGATTTGAGCAATGGTTACATATTTTGTTACCTATAGAACCTTAGGCAATTCATTTCAGAACTCTGACACTTTACATCCTGATAGATAAATTTGAAATAATAAAAATATTGGTCTTACATTTTCTACCATGAATCGGCCAAGAGAATCAATAGGATTCTTCCATACTTCCATAATTTCATAAACATTGTCTTATGATATGATTGCCTAATCCATTTCTCTTCCTTGTTCTGGTTCATGAAATCCCAATACCGAGAGACATAATTTTATTCAATTGTGTAAGTATCAAACATTTAGCACATGAAATATACATATATATGTGTATATATATGTATATACATGTATATATGTATAAATTATATATATAAGTATAAATTAATTTCAGGGTTTTTAATCATGCTGAGAATGGTATCACAGAAATTTTGAAAATAAATATAATCAGTCTGTATGGAATTACTAGTTGTACATTATATCAGGGTAAAGTAAAAAAGCAGCTGAAGTAATTTCAACAACTACTAAGGATCATATACGAACTCTGCTTTCTAAATGATCAAGATTCACCTTCCTTAGCCAGGTATGGTGGGCAGTTTCAGCAACTCAGTGAAACCCTGTTTCAAAACAAAAAATAAAATAGTGCACAGCATGTAACTCAGAGGCCCAATGCTCCTGGGTTCAATCTCCAGTACCACACACCAAAAATAAATAAATACAAAGATTCACCTTTCCTATGTCCCTGATTAGGTACTTTAATTCTCTTATAGAGTTTCCTCATCGTGAAATAAGAATTATAATGCCTACATTTCTTTGTTCTGGACAGGATTAAATTAAGAGATAAAATTATTAAGGACTAAGTATTAAGGACTGATAATGATACATAGCATATATAGATTCTAAATATTTAATCAGTGGTTTTATAGTTGTTTTGATGATGATAACAATGATCATAATAAATGAGAACTTTCAAAGTAAAGGAGATAATGACAGTATCTTGCAAAGTCATATGCAAAAATATTTTTACTTCAAACTACAGAATTAGAATATGAAACTAACTAAATGGCATACTTTGAAGATAATTAAAAGATTATTGGGATTAAAGATGGCAGAATAGAGGAAGGCTGTGAGTTTCGAACTCTCCAAGACTTGAGAGTTAACCAGCATGAAGGCTGCTTCTTGACAAGAGAAGAAAAGCAGTCAGAACTCAATAGAGAAATACAGTCAAGACATGGCTGAATTGGAGGCAGCACAGAGAGCAAAGGACTGAAAGGAGCTTCAAATGTCTCAACTAGTGAGCACAGAGCTGAGGCAGTGCCTTCTTGGTGAGCCCATGTAGGAGCTGGTGGCTGCC
Organism: Glis glis; assembly: GCA_004027185.1. NCBI lineage: Eukaryota > Metazoa > Chordata > Mammalia > Rodentia > Gliridae > Glis > Glis glis. The sequence continues at coordinate 19,700 of PVJS01020652.1, read as the reverse complement.
TGAATTTGGTGGCTACCCTAGAAAAGAAGAAGCTAAATCTTGTTGAGCCAGTGATTACAGAGAACCAACACCAAAAGGAATCGCATTCTTCTCTCCATGCTTGGCAACTCTAGATTGCCTAGCCAAACTACCCAGTGGACTCTTGTGGTAAAGTCAAACTCTTCTGTACCAAAAAACTAGAAATCCTTCCTACAGGGACCTGAGTGGCTACGACTCACCTTATCAGGACCATTGTGAATTTACAGATTGCACAGCCAAAGTGCCCAGCAAACTTTTGTGGCTACAGCTGAACTCCTCCAGACCTAGAAACTATAGACCCTTCCTTCAGGTACCAGAGTGGCACTGTTCAGGACCATAAGTTTATAACTGTCCCAGCAGGAGCCTATAGAGTGATAGGGATTTGCATGGAAATGAACAAACACATGGGGTCTGTGATTTTGCAAATCATCCCTGCAGAGGAGGGGCACAGGGCTAGAATCAAACAGAACAAAATTATGAATTAGCAGACAGTGTCTAGGGTCACTTGGGTGGGACCGAGGGTGGCAGTTCTCTCTGCTCCTGCGGGCTCCCCAGCAATCACTGCAGGACAGCCATCGGTGCTTTCTGTGAAGTGAAATAACTAAGTAAACCATGCTGCAGGCTTGGAAAGCTATAACCTATTGCCCTGCAGTGTTTGGGTACCAGAAGTACCAAGGCCAGTAGCCAGCAAGGTCTCACATGATCACAGCTGCCCAGAGCATCAATGGTGTCCCTGGGGCTAAATAACTCAACCACCAAAGCCCCAGTCTCAGAACAGTACAATCATTCTCTGGCATAATTTGGGCCTTGAAAGCAAGGAGGCTAGGGACCTGCAAGTTTTCATGTAATTGCAGCTAGCAGAGCAGCAACCATGTATCTGAGGCAATTTGACTCATCTAAGCCGCAGGCTGGGAACACAATACTCTCTCAGCCAGCAGTCTTCATGTGCGGTGATCTCCAATACCAGCAGCTTACAGGGCTCCACATTATTGCAACCAGGAGATCAGCTGTGGTGTCCCTGGGGCATCATACTCAGTCAACTGGGCCACAAAGTTGGAACTTCATAATCTCTGGCTCCACTGAGCTTGGGCCCAGCGACCATGGAAGGCCAGATGCCAGTGCTCTGTAGTGTTTCATGTGTTCACAACCAGCAGGGCAGTGGTGGTATCCTTGGGGAATTAAATCTTAGCCAGCAGGCCACAAGCTCTGAATGGAACATTGTATTCTCTGGCCCTCCTGAGTTGGGTCCTGGAGAGCACAGAGGCCTGCAGTCAATCAGATACTACTGCTTGCCTGTACTAAGAACTACAAACTGTTGAAGAGGTTCTGGGGGACTAACTTCAAAATCCGATTATATGAAACAGATCCATTGAGGCAAATCTATTCCCCCAAAATAGGCCTTATTATAAAGGGACAAGAGATTAATGTAGGAATCCCACACAAATAGGTAAAGGATGCCAGGACAACACAGATACAAACCTGAGAATTCAGAAAACATGAGAATGAAGGCCAATGAGGAAACAGTAAGTTCCTACAACTCAACAACAAGGGAGACCACCAATACTGACCTGCAGAAAATGCCAAAGGAGAATTGAGAATTTTTATATTGAGTATTACCAAAGACCTTAGAAATGAAATCAGAGAGGTGTATATTTATGCCCCAAATGTGGGTACACCCAGTTTTAAAAAACACTCTTCAGGACATTATCTCTCAAATAGACCCCAATAAAATGATTTTGGGAAAATTCAAAAAACTCTCGTACAATTAGCTCGAACTTCCAGGCAAAAGATGAGAAAAGTTTCTTCAAACCTAAAGAACACTATATACTAGATGGACCTAATAGACATATAGAATATTCCAATCAACAACATATAAATATATATTCCTCTCAGCTGTTCATGAACCTTTTCCAAAATAGATTATACTCTGGGCCACAAAGCAAGTACCAGAAAAATTTTTAAAAAGTGCAATATAATTCTTTGCATCTTTATGGATCATAATGGAATGAGAGTTGAAATTAGCAACAGGAATATCAAAGGAAATTGCATAAATAAATGGAGACTGAATGCTACACATTTGAATGAGGACTAGATAGTAGAAGAAATAAGGAGTGAAATAAAAATTCCTAGAATTAAACAAAAATAGACAACATACTAAAATTGGCCACTTTGAATATGGTTTTAAGAGAAAAATTTATAGCACTGAGTGCCCACCTGAGAAAAATAGAAATTCACTAAATAAACAGCCAATGACATACCTCAATGGCACTCAAAAACCAAGAACAGACTAATTCCAAAGCCATTAGAAGGCAGGAGATAATTAAAACCAGAGCAGAAATCAATGAAATAGAAAACAACAACAACAAAAAAAAAACAACAAAAAAATACAAAAGATCAACAAAACAAAAAGGTGGTTCTTTGAAAATATAAACAAGATGATAAACTCTTAGCCAACCTAACAATAAAATAAAAGAATTTACCCAGATTATTAAAATCAGAAATGAAAAATGAGACTTCACTATAGACAGTGGGGAAATCCAGAAGATCATTAGAAACTAGTCTGAAAAATTATACTCCAATAAACTGAAAAACACAGAAAAAATGGACATATTTCTAGATACATACAACCTACCTAAAATGAACCAAGAGGATAAAAAAAAACCTAAGCTGACCAATAACAAGAAAAGAGAAAGAAACAGCAATAAAAAGCTTTCCATTAAAGAAAAGTCCAGGTCTAGATGGATTCCTGCTGAAATCCACAAAATCTATATAATAAACTAAACCCGATATATCACAAGTTATTTTGTGAAATAGAAAGTAATTATTCCAAACTTCTTCTACAAGGCCAGTATCACTTTAATACCAAACAGAATAAAGATCCTTCAAGAAAATAAATTATAGACCAATATCTTTGATGAACATATATGCAAAAATTCTAAACAAAATACTAGCAATGCACATTTAAAACCCTATCAAGAAAATTGTACATGATCCCCAAGTTGGTTTCACTCCAGGAATGTAAGGCTGGTTCACAATATGCAAATCAATACATGTCATTCACTGCATATATAGAACTACAGACAAAAATCACATGATCATTTCAGTAGATGCTGAAAAAGCATTTGACAAACCCAGTGTCCATTCATGTTAAAAACACTGCAAAAAATTGGAATAGGAGGACTTTATCTCAAAATCATAAAGGCAATATGCAATAAACCCTAAGCCAACATCATACTGAATGGAGAAAAAGATGTGAGAATTCCTTTTAAAATAAAAAAAACATGACAAGAATGCCCACTATTACCACTCCCTTTCAATATAATACTTGAGACTCTAGCCAGAGTTATGACAAGAGAAGGAAATCAAAAGATTACAAGTAGGAAAAGAAGAATTGAAATTATCTCTATTTGCAGATGATATGATCTTATACTTAGAAGATCCATAAACTCAACCAAATACTTCTAGAGCTAGTTAACAAATTAACCCAAGTAGCAGGGTACAAAATTAATCTAAAAATTTCAGTAGATTTTCTATATGTCAATGATGAATCCACTAAAAAAGAAATCCAGAAAATAATTCCATTCACAATAACCTCAAAAACAATAAAATACCTAGGAAAAATATAACCAAGGAGGTCAAAGACCTCTACAATGACAATTATAAAATACTTAAGAAAGAAATTGAAGGTCAGTCATAGAAGATGGAAAGATCTCACATGCTCTTGAATAGGCAGACTAAATATTGTCAACAGGGCCATTCCACCCAAGAGGGATCTACAGAGTCAATGTAATCCCTATCAAAATACCAGTGTTATTCGTTTCAGAGCTAGAAAAATCCATCCTAAATTTCATATGGAAAAACAAAAGACTCAGAATAGCTAAAGCAATTGTCAGCAATAAGAACCATGTATGTATGAGGCATCACAATTCCTGACTTCAAATTATACTACAGAGCCATAGTAATAAAAAATAGCATGGTATTGACAATCATCAAGAAGTCAAACAACAATAAATTCTATTGAGGGTGTGAAAATTAGTGCAGCTGCTATGGAGAGCAATGTGGAAATTTCTCAGAAAACTGGGAATGGATCCACCATATGATCCAACTATACCACTCCAGGGTATCTTTCCCAAGGGATTGAAGTCAGAATATAATAATAATCCATGCATATCCATGTTTATAGCAGCACAATTTATAATAGCCAAATTATGGAACCAACTTATGTGTCCATCAACAGAGGAAAGGATTACAAAATTATGGGATATACACACAATGGAATTCTACTCAGCAATAAAAAAGAACAAAATTATGTCATTTGCAGGAAAATGGATGGACCTGGAGAATATTATGTTAAGTGAGATTAGCCAGTCACAGAAAGGTCTGTGAAGGGTCTTATGTTTTCTCTCATATGTGGAAGCTAGGGAGTAATGGGGATATAAGAAAGACTTCAGATAATGAAGGATAAACTCCAGTGGAGTGAGCAAGGTGGTCAAAGGGAGGATGGGGTGGGAGAGATGGAAAATTAATGAAGGAAACTCTCAATATCATGTATGGGAAAGGAGGGGGTGTAGGAGGGAGTCAAGGGGAAACTCACCAAATGCTGCATGCATGTATGTCACTACCACTATAAATTACAATATGATGTGAAACTATAATGCACCAATAAATGTATAAAAATAATGTAAATACAAAAATAGATTATTGACAACTACCTTTTGTAATTCCAATGCTTTTGTCATTTAAATATAGATATATTAAATATTATGTATTTATTGAATAAATGACTTATTTTAACAAGCAGCATGTCAAAATAAAATTGTATATTTGGCTAATAATATTGCAATGAATTGATCCTCCAAAAAAAACCAGAAGAAATGCTTATTGGATTGTAACTAAAATATGAAATAAGAAATAAATAGTTCCTTAAAGATTTGCTAAGTGGTAGTAGCCTATTTGAATTATTGAGGAATCTATATATAAAAATAGCTGTTAATGTGAATATTGATTATAAACATGCAGGCATCAAACTTTGAAAATTTATGATGTGTTATAATTCATATATTTGGGAAGATACTTGATAATAACATTAATTTTAATATTAGTTTCCAATGTGTAATGGATATTGCATATGTATAGACAAGGTTAAATTTTACCTCAACCCTTTGATCCAGGAAATCAGTGAAAGTTAAGAAATTGGCTCACTCTACTGTATTCCAGAAAATGGCTAACTGCAACAAACCACTAGCCCATAAAAATTAAGACTCTTGTGTGCTGTTGCTTATCTATGACAAGGCCAGACACAGACCTTCCAGATTCCCATGCTTTTCCTCAAAACGATGAGCCAAATTGTTTATCCCAACTGATCAATAGGAACAAGATGATTGGTGACAAAATTTGGGGTTGAATTCAGTTCTTCCTCTTGGCCTTTATCTTTGGCCCAGCCTCAGCCTAAGCTAACAGAAAGATTTTCCTTAAGGAATCTTCTGAAAAATAGGGTGGTCTCGGGGTAAACTATTTCCGGATCTGTCTGTTCACACCACGCTTTGGTCATCCCACTTCCCCACAACTTTAATTTCCTCACACCTGGCTCTTTTCATCCTTGTGTAGTTCACTGTACAAAGGAAAAACCTTTTGCTTAACACTTGAGATGCTTGCTAATCTTAAAATTAGAATATCCTTATTGCAATAGTTTCTTCTCCCACTTACAATGATATTTTCCAATAAAATGTCTTCAAAGTAAATTCATATTTTCCCTGTATTTGCAGAGTAGACAGTGGAAACTGATTTTGAAAAAGCAGCTTTGGGGGCTAGGGATGAAAGTCAGTGCTAGAGCTTATACCTAGAATATATGATTTTCTAGATTCTCTACCTAGCACCATAAAGAGAAAAATTAAAAATGAACTTGAAAAAATTAACCAAAGCCTATTAAGTGAATAATTGTGTACACCAAAGTATATTAAGAACTGCACATATTTAAAATATGAAAATTGAGAAAGATAGAAAGGTAACAATAGTGATATTCTTTATGATACAAAGCAGATCAAGGCATGGGAAAGAGCAGTGTGCAGTCAGGTGACCATTACACCTATCCTAACAGGGAACCTAGGAAGGAAAGTTACATTCTTCCCATAACTTACCAGAGACACCTAAATAAATTAAGTCTGAGAAAGCAGAGTCTGCCTCGTAACATGGAAAGCAACAGGAGAGCAAATATGCCAAAGGCATATAAGAAAAGAAAAAAATAAAAACAGTTGATCTTTGTTCAAAAACTGTTGGCAGTTACTGGCGACTACTGCAGCAGAGTTGAATCATAAGATGCCACAGTCGCCTACTCCATGGACACCTACCTGCAGCACTTTCCCAGGGCTTCCCCAGGTTCTGTCCAAAGCTGTGGCAAGGCATGGGATCTGAGAAAGATTATTACCAGCTATTCTGGCCCTGCAGAAAGTACATTGTAAGAATCGCCCAAAAGTGGGGCAGACAGAGTAGCTGGGCAAGGAGAGGTCTCAGAGGAGCAGGAGCTATAGGCAATCCCAGAGAACAAAGAGAAACCTCAGGCATTCTAAAAGCTTACAACTGGGCTGTGAAATAAAGATATGCATTCCATGGAAAGAAAATCCAGGAGCTTTTCATCTCATTAGCTTATTTTATTACAGCAAATGAACAAAAGAAATAATTTTATTTGCCGTCATATAGCAGTAATACATATTTCTCAAATAAAAAATAGATTATTGAATGTAATGTCATTAAGTGATAAATACTACATGGCTGTAGGGTAGTTTCCTTGTGATAATTAAGGATATTTTTTCCAGAATTAAGTACAGAATCATGTTACTTTTTTCCATTAAATAATATACATTGACAAAAATGTATACTGTGTTAGTTTCTAGAAACATAAGATGATATATTACAGTTTTGTTCAGAGGGTAAATATTCCTATTTAACAGCTATTCTATTGGTGTCAAAAGTTTTTATTTGGTTTGAATCTTTGTAATCTCATCCTCTTTAACCAATTAAAAATAAATAAAGCTTGTATTAATCATTACATTGATGATTTATTAGCATAATAAAAAGAATGAAAACAATTATTAATGCCATTTTACAAATGTATAACTGTTTATACACAGAGGAAGAACATTCAATATACTTAAATGCCATTTCTAGGTTATATTTTTCCACCCTCCTACAAAGATGAAAGATATACTAAATTTGAAAGAAAACATCTGACTTTATAAGTGCATTGATTCTATTGCCGAGTTTAAATTCAATGTCTGAGAAAATTGGTCATGAATTAGTTGGCTAATCTGGATTCTAAAAGGTAACCTAACTCGAAACATTTGGATTGCAAAATAATAATTATAATTAATATGATTTAACCACGTAAGACAGGTAAAAGTTTATTTAGTAAGTAAAAATAAGTCCAGAGATAAAGAACTGCAATTATATCAGAAAAAAACTAAACATACCAAAAGAGAGGAATCTTCAATCTCTAGTTGATTCTTTCTGGGAATGATTTCCCAAGTTTCCCTCCATGTCATCATAAACAAATATCTAAAATAATGTAAATAATAAAATTATTAGGGAGAAAAATAGAAAATAACACTAGGGTTCTGTCACAAATGTCACTTTACTTCCACATTTCAAAAAATGACAAAAGGAATGACTATAAAAGGACGTTAAGAGGAGCCAAGCATGGTGGTGCATGCCTTTAATCTCAGTACTTAGGAGGCTGAGACAGGAGGATTGAAGTTTCGAGAGCAGGCTCAGGGAGTTAGGCTAGCAAGACTCTCAGCAACCTTAGAGAGACCCTGTTTCAAAACAAAAAGTAAAAGGGCTGGGGGTGTAGCTTGGAGGTAGAATGTCGCTGGTTTCAATCCCCAGTAACACATATGCAATAATAAAAACAGGAAATTAAGAAGGAGTAATGAGAAAGGGAAAAACAAAAGCATGGTATTATGATATCATGAAAAATGAGAGAGGAGAGGATTCAGTCACAACAGAAGTTTCTGACAACTTTGTGATTGATTAAGTCAGGAGCTACAAGAGGGTAGTATGGGCTCATTAAAGATGGGAACTAAGGATGTTAATTAGCATCTCTAAGTAATGCGTTTTCTACAAATATTAAAATACAACCATGGAAAATAGTGCTAGACAAGGGAAGAATATTGTAAGTCAGAAAGATGTTTTAACAAATTCTGTAGAAACTAAAAATATGATGGGACTTCACTAAAAAATACAGCACCTAACATTCATAGGAACAAACTAATACATAGACAGAAATAAATTCATTGGTTCGGTAAACTAAGAGTTAAGAAGTGATAAACACAGAAGTTTCTGTTAATAATACTTGACAATGGCTCAGTAAAACTTCTTTAGTAGGTGTTCTCCTGTAGTTACAGAAGAAAAAGAGTCATTCAGAGGAACAACGCTGTTGAGTAAGGTCACTGTGAATATCACTGCTTCCTGCTTCCAGGCCTGGTACATGCTCAAGTAGAAAGAAGGCTTCAGCTGTTAACTTCTCCGCTCACTTAGAGCCAACAGTCACCTAGACCACAGAGGGAAGAGATTTACTGGGAAAGGGGAGACTAAACTAATCAAATATCCTTGGCACAAACAGACTAATAAACTTAATATTTCACAAATATGATTGAACAGTCAAGGAATATAAATCCACCTGGTACAAAGTAAAAAGGGGGTGGGGAAAAACAATACAAGAAGGAAATACAATATCTACTTATTTCTATGCAAATTATTGAACATGGAGGGGAAGTAGGGAAGCGGGGCAGAGGACCTGGGAACAGGAAGGGTCAAAAGAGGCCATCTGTATAAAGAACAAAAACAGGGAATGTTAAGAAAATACAAAGATAACAATGACCAGGTAAGGCAATCAAAACAAAACTTCAGCCCCTTCTGTGGGCTGCATTCTGAGGCCAACCTGTGTAAACAAGAATGGGGGGAGGTGAGCAGCCAAGAGGCACTGGGAGATTAGAGCCCACCGTCCAGGAGATAACGATTCAAATTAAGGGTTAAAACTGGTCAAAAGTCTTTGAGTCCCCCAGACCCAATTCTGACCAATCATAAAAGAGCAGATGAAAAACCTTTAAAAGGTATAAAAACTCATTTCCCAACAACTTCGGCAGTTACTCTTTTTTGGGGGACCCCTCTTCCATGTGTGGGGAGCTATTTTTTGTTTTCTCTCTTTCCTTGACTTAAACTTTCATATTTCTATACCTTCATTAGTCCTTGGACTTCATTTGTCGAAATCCACTGGACAAGAACCCAATAAGAGGAGATACCCTGTATCATTTTGGCAGCCCTGGTGGGACCATGAGGGAAGGAACCAGTGATTAAAGAATTTAGTTACAGTCGCTCAGTGTTGGAGTGCTTCCCACATATTCACACGGCGCAGGCTTCAATCCCCAATACTGCAAAAGAAATGAAGAGAATAAAATAAAATATTTGAACACTCAAATCATTAAAAATATGCAGTCAAGTGGTAGATATTTTATATGAAAAAATTAAAAAAAAAAACAAACTTCCCGGTAGTTGGAAAATATCATAAATTGAAAACAAGAGAAATAAAAAGAAAAATGAATAATCCATGAATCATAATTGTTAAAAAGGTTTCCAGAAGAAAGCTAACAAAAATAGAAATAAAAACGCTGAAAAAATAATAAAAGGATGCTTTCTCTGAAGAATACATATGTATGCAGATGGCCCACTAAAAGGCTGAATGAAAAATAAAACTTATATCAAGAACCGTCCTGCACACTTGAAGGACTTCAATAGAAAGGTTTCAAAGGGAGAAATGTGAGAGTAAAATATCCCACCCCAAATATGTTCCTTCGGCATTATTTGCAGTTCACCATTCATAGAAACTGCAGAGCTCTGCATACATGGAAATGTCTCTGAAAATCTGTCCTTTGTACAGAGAAATCTACTTGGATCTACATTAATGAAGTAACTAGCAAATGCAAAAAAAAGTAGACAGAGGTTTTTGTTCTCTGATCCCTCTTCCAAAATGCTGTAGCATTGCTTCAGGACACTTAAAGTCTGGAAGCCAGCTGAACCTTTTAATTGGGCTGCAGAAACAAACCCTCCATGTGAATTGACTCTTGCAACACTGTTGACCTCTGCTCACCTCCTGTCCAATGGACCTCTTCTTCCAAAATACCCAGAGACTCAGCGCACACAAGTGAACTTCTGCCAGCACCACTCATAATTCTTGACTACCAGTGCTGTGAGTCCAAATCCCCTTGCAGCTTAAACCTATAAATATGGGCAACATTTTGTAGAACTTCAAAGCACATTTTCAAGACTGCTTGAATCTGTGTTTTCTCAGATTGCAACCCTAAGTGGCTCCAAATAAATGTTATTTTCTTTGTTCTCAACTAGGTTGATTTTATTCTCCGTCGACAGGATAATGAATGGCTAGGCCTAGAAATGGAACAGAATCACTGCTACCATATTCAATTGGATTCTATCTACATTCAAGAATTTGGGGAAATTTTTATCACGATTTATAACGTGTGGTGAATTTATATTGAAGGAGGATGTGGCAAAGTCACAATAGGATGAGGAATATTTTGGAGTTATCACTGGAAAGGAGAATCGGCTACGTAATCTCCATCTAACTCTGGCTCTTAGAGGGAAGCAAAGCTAAATTAGAAGCTGCTAGAAATGCCTGACAAGGCGAGCATATGCCTGAGGGAATCAAACTAAAGCCATAATCAGAGTTCAAACTATGACGAACTAAAGATATTGGCAGCAAGAAGAAAGGTTATTGAAGACAAATTTTAAAAACCAACTCAAAAAGCTAAAAAACTAAAAATGCAATATTTAGGAGTATTGAAATTGATAAGAACCACCAAGACACAAAGTCTTTAGAATTAATCTGGAAATCTTAAAACCTCACTATTTGACATATGTACAATAATAGACATGTTTCTGGTAGGTATCTTTTTTCTATTTACATGTAGAATCTGAAATATCAAACACTGGCACTGGTAAACAGAAAATTAAGGAGGTTTAAAACAGAGTTACTATGAGAATTTGAGCAGTACATATGAAAAGCTGTATGAATATGAACATATCTAGCTTAGGGGTAGCATATGATAATCACAGGCTGAATGTGGCTCACTGCATGTTTTTGTTAATAATGCTATATTGGCACACAGCCATGACCACTTTTATATGGGATCCTTTGTGCTATAACAACACAGTTGAATAGCTATGACAGAAAACAGTACAGCCCAGAGAGCCTAAAATATTTACTGCCTAGCTTTTACAGAAAATAATCGTCAACCTCTGGTCTAGCATAATAGAGATTAGCAAACATTTCTCATATAGTGTGAGAAAAATGAGTCAACCATGAATAAAAGAGAAAAATTACAAATAATTGGGGAAAAATCTATACCAAAGTTATAATTAGACCAAGAGTGTTGTACGGGTGAAATCTGACAATCCAACAAGCAACAGCTAGTTATTACATAAAGTGTTAGACTTCAGAGAATACAATGGAATATTTTTAAGCTTATTCTACAATGTCAGTATAACCAAAAACTAAATTTGGGCAAAAACATTGTTATAAATGTCACTTAAGAAGACAGATCATCCTCATCTAAGAAGTAATTCTCCCTGTGAAGTCATGAAGATGGAGGTCTGTGCAGGCAGACTCCAGGACAAGAAGATTCAAAAGGGCTGGGTTCAGGTTCTTCTCCAGAGCCAAGGCCTCTCTCACAGTGTCCCTGGGCTTACTCCACTCATCCTAACGAGGCTTCTGTACAATCCAGAAGAGGGCATGGCCACAGAGCTGGTTTTGCATCTTATAGAAACAGTTGTTGACCTTGCTTTTGTCCTAGGTTGACTCTGGGAAGAAGTGGCTTACACCCTCCAGAGCCACATTGTCATGGTGGAGACAGAAGGGCAGAGAAAGGTAGGTACAGGAAGGTCACAGATGCAAGCGAAGGAAGAAATGAAACTCATCAACGACATAGGTGACCAGCTGACTAACCTCAGCAGGCCAGAAACCTCAGGTTGGGCCAGGAGGGTGCCTTTTCTGAAGGCTCACCCTTGAGCACCACTGGGAGCCTACAGAGCCCAGTGGTCTTTACAGGGTTTCCTCTGCATTTCCTGGTATCAGAACTTCTGTCTGAGCCTCTCCTCAAATCAGTAGGTAGCCTTTTACCATCATCACAAGGCCCTCTCTCAAGTCTTTGACTGAATGAAAATAAAGCTTTTTGCAAGTGTGTATGTGTTGGGAAGGGGGGAGAATATAGATCTGAAAGTTGGATATTAAATATCAGAAAACGAGATCCAGCAGAATGTTAAATAATCATAGATAATTACAATGCAGGTTAGTTCTTGGCAAATGAGATCAGTTTAGATCAGTATTTTTAAAAACATACTTCTATAAGGCTTGTCTATGATTTTTTTTAATGCTTTCATACCTGAAGCCATTTGAGTATTTTGGAAAGAAGCTTGACTTAATTTATCTTGACTGAATTATCCTTTCAGACTGAGTCTATTTAATGCTATCTACATCTTGAAATCAAAGATGAGGGGACAGAAGACAATATATCTTTGTTTCCATGGTTAGTTTTACTAAAGTATCTGTGCCAGAAAAATCAGTTAACAAAGCGGTTGGAGAAGAGGTGGCCTCTTCTCCAAGTCTTGGGTCATCATTAGTGAATTCAATTTGGTAGAGAAATGACCTACTCTCAGGCTAACAGAAGTTTAGGAACTTTACAGAAATTTAGGTATCGATATGGATATAGATACCCATAAAGAACAAAGAGATCATAGATGTAGATATGTAATAGATAAAAAGGTACAACCTCAGAGACATAGGCAGATAGAAAAGATGAGGCACATCCAAATAAAATATCCTAAAGTACAAGCTTGGTACACCCAAAGTAATTACGTCATATTCCTTGTGAAAAACCCTATTACCAAAACCACGTCCATTTATTCACCCACTCAAAAGGGCCAAGTGAATTGAGGTCAAGTTGTTGGGGCTAGGAAAAAGATTTATTTGTTAAGCCAGCTTGTCCAAGAAGATGGTGGACTAAAGTCCTGAAAAAGGATCTGAACACAGATTTTAAGCTCCATATATCCTTAGGAAGAAATGATTGATGCAACCTGTTAACAGTCCGTTGATTTTTATCAATTCTGAACATGGAGGAGTGAGACCAGGGAAGGTTCAGAAAAATCAACCTGTGCTTCTAGTTTAAAAGATGAAGGAGGGCTGCATACTCAAGAAGACAGAGGCATTTTTATTAGAAATTATAAATGCAACATGGAGGCTTTGAGGCCAAGTTTTCTTTGCATAGCTACAACCCATTAGGATTAAATATTGCACATGGTAACCTTTCCATTCTTTGTCCTCAAGCTATTTTCCCTACTCTTATACTACTCTGTCATTTTTTAAGCAAAGGCCACTAAACTATGACTCCAATCTTGTTGCTCCCACATTCTGTTCCACGATTAACACGGAGTAAGACTTCCCAGTACCTCCTGGAAATTTAAACAGTGGGAAATTCTCAAACAAGTGAAATATAGTGCATTCTTTGTATCTTAGTCTGTTAGTGCTACTATAACTAAATAACACTGGGTAGGTTTTGTTTTGAGTTTTTTGGGTTTTTTTTTTTGGTTCTGGGGATTATATTCATGGGCATTCTACTTCTGAGTTACATCCCCAGCAATATTCTTTTTTTTTTTTATTTTAAAACAGGGTCTCATTAAGTTTCTGAGGTCCTTGCTAAGTTTCTGAGGTTGCTCTTGAACCTGTGATCTTCCTGTCTCTGCCTCCTAAGTACTGGTATTACAGGTGAACCTGTTTGTAAAGAACAGAAACTTATTTCTCACAGTACTGGAACCTGGAAGTCTTAAGAGCAAGGTGCCAGCAGTCTCAGTGTCTGGTGATGGCTGCTCTATGTGTTTCCAAGACGATACCTTGAACTGTGTCCCCCAGAAGGATGAATATTGTATCCGCACATGGTAGGGCAGATGAAGGTCAAAAAGAACAAATGGGTACTCTGTTCAGCCTCTTTTATAAAGTCATTAATCCCATTTATGTGGGCTTCATCTTCACAACTTAATCAGCTCTTAAAAGAACAACATCTTAATACTATTATCATGGCAATTAAATTTTAACCTATGAATTTGAGGGGATACATTCACACTATGGCTGTGTATGTGTCTGTGTGCATGTCTATGTATGTGAGTGTGCCTGTGTGTGTATGTGTACAGCCGTATGCTTTTGCTACCACTTCTCTCAGACTTGACTTTTTAAAGCATGTGGTATATATGACTTTCAGATGTAGTTTACCTAGTTCAGAATGATTATTATTATAAGCTAATGAAATAATTTGTATTTACTACTCCTTATATAAAGATAGATATATATACTGCTATTTATATAACTGTACACACATTATAATCTTCTGTGATATAAGGCTTTACTTATACTTCTCTTGTATACTACGAATACTCAAATGAGTATAAATTAAAAATCCTAGATTTTACAGATTATGAGTTTTATTGCTTGTTATATTTTAGATAATAAAATGAAAGAATATATAAAATCATTTTCTTATAAAATGTGAAGTTGCTTAAAATGATGTGCTGTCATCATTCTTGCTCACTGTAGAAATAATTACCTTAAAATGCTGTTATGATGATGAGAAAAATATAAGAATATATTCATAATAACATCTATTGGATAATTTTTTAAACAATGCCCTAGCCTTTCAAATACGAATGTTATTTATTTGTTTGTCTGCCTATTTGGTACATACATAAACAGTCAGAGTTTGACTTACATTCTTGGACTAGACATAAATATTTGGCATAATTAAAAGTTATATGTGAGATGATTTATGCTTCTGCTTAGATATTGCTAAAGATCAATTTTAGTGAATAGATAAATAGACCTATATTCAAATTTTTGTTTCCATAAAAACTTAAACTAAATATACAGCTTATTATTAGCAGCATTAAAATTATGTAAACTCAGAAGTGTGAAAGGATAGAGTAATGTGGAGGTTAGAGACAATTACAAAAGCATTTAAAATACAGTAATTAAACAAGTGATAGGCATCAATTTAACTGTAGGTGACAAGAAACACAGGAAAATATGCTGTAATAATTGTCAACACTGTACATTTGGAATGCTTTGTGTATCTATTATAGAAAGCAAGAATTTTCCAGTGTGTAATTCTTAAACAGCTCAGGCACTCCTCATTGTGATGAGTTGTGAAAAAGAATTCCTGCTGGAATTAATTTGTACTTAAAACTACTTGCAGAAAAAATAAATCTTTCATTTATAATATAATTTCATGTAAAAGGTATTCATCAAATTTTATGAAATTATCATTAATAAATTACCAGAATGTGTCCTTCCTTCCTTCCTTCCTTCCTTCCTTCCTTCCTTCCTTCCTTCTTCTGTCTCTCTTTCTCTTCTCTTTTTTTTTTTTTTTTGTGGTGCTGGGGATTGAACCCAGAGGCATTCTACCTCTGAGCTACACACCCAGCTCTATTTTATTTTTTATTTGGAAACAAGGTCTTGCTAAGTTGATAGGATCCTCACTGAGTTGCTGAGGCTGGCTTAAATCTGTGATCCTCCTGTCTCAGCCTCCCAAGTACCGAGATTACAGGCATGTACCACTTCACCTGGCTACCAGATGGTTTTCACAACACTGTTCAACATGGTTCATCTTCAGGAGATAACAGAAAAAGTTGTATTTTGTCCAGACAGTTGTTTATAGGCATGTAATATAATCTATTTTTAATATTTGGTTGAAAGATATACAATGATAAAAATCATTGGGTTGAGTTATTAATTCCATTGCATATCCTAGTAACAGGAAAAATTAAAAAGGCATGCTCAATATGAAAACCAAACCAATATCACTGTTTTTTTAGAAATGAATAGTAGCTTCCTCAAAAGTATGTCTTCACTGATATTACTTTATTTATAATAATTTTACAGCTTTTAATTTACTGGTAGAAGAAATTGCCCTCCAACATACTAAACTTACTGTGAAATATTTCTTAATAAGTACTTAATAAGTAAGCCACTTCAAATGAGCTCATGTAATTACTAAGCAGCAGGAAAAATACATTTTTTTCCTTGATTCTTTTTCCCTATACTCATATAATACTTCTATTTCTTTGGCTTAGCATTAATAAGATACCAGAAATCAAAATCAAAATATTCAAGTGAAACAATAGGTATAAACACAACTTAATGGATACTCTAGATTTGATTTAACATTTTTAATATTTTATATCATATATTATGACAAGATATGATTTTGGTGTGTTAAATATATAGCATCCTACAGTGAAATACTTTTTTACATATATGTATATATATGTGTGTGTTTGTGTATGTGCATGTATGTATATGTATAGGTATATAAATATATGTGTGTATATGAATAAAGTGGTAAATTATGATTATTTAAGACATTTATGGAAACATTTATGGAAAATAGCCTACTCTGTCAAAATGTAAGTCTCATGAATGTGAACAATTGATAATATACATTATTCGTCTACTTAGCATATTTTAATTCAAAATGGGATAAGTAACAAAAGATATCTGGAAATATCACAAATGTGAGGAAACCCAAAACTTAGTCAAATTATAACAACTAAACACACATAAATTCATCTATTTAAAAGAAAAATTTTAAGCCAGGCATCCGGGCAGAAACCTGTAATCTGTAATCCCAGGGTTGGGAGGACATTAATATTATCTATACCAAGTTTACAGCCAATAAAACCATGCAACAATTATTTCTTTTTTTTCGGTGGTGGCACTAGGAATTTTTTTTTTTTTTTTTTTGGTGGTACGGGGTGCTGAGCTATGCTCCAACCCTTTTATTGTTCTTTTTTTTTTTTTTTTGAAACAGGATCTTCCTAGGTTGCTAAGAGTCTTGCTAAGTTGCTAAGGCTGGTCTCAAACCTGTTATCCTCCTGTCTCAGCCTCACAAGTACTGGGATTTTAGGTGTGTACCATCTGTCCTGGCTATCATGCAACAATTAAAAAGTAAAATGAAGCCACATGCCTATAATTCCAGTACTTGGGAGGTTGAGACTGGAGGATCACAGATTCAAGGCCAGCCTCAGCAATTTAGCAAGGCTCTCAGAAACATAGTGAGACCCTCTTTCCAAATAAAAAAAATAAAATGGGGCTGAAGGTGTAGCTTGGAGGTAGAATGAGTGCCCAGTCCTCAGCACCACACACACACACACACACACACACACACACACACACAAGTAAAATGAAACTAATTCATTCTACTTCTTAATTTTTGTTTTAGACCCAACTTGAGAGGTATACTTTTCTATCCCTTCCCTCATCCCTCATCATTATGGGATGATGTACCAATTTCTGTTGTGTTCTTTGAATTTTTCTTTTCAGCCCTAAATGATATTCCTTTAGTCCTTCTCCTCTCCTTCTGTTTCTTAATAACAAGAGTTCGGAAATCCAGATTTTACCTTGATTCTTTGAAGGGAAAGGAATAGAAACAGCTGGAAACTAGAAGTTTCTTTAGCAAATTTATTCAAATATTATTGAACTCAACAAAGAGTGTTTCCATGCTTATAGTTATTGTGAAGATAGATATCATTCTATTCAGAAGACTTGTAATAGTTGCACCTTTTGAAAGAAAAGAAAAGAAAAGAAAAGAAAAGAAAAGAAAAGAAAAGAAAAGAATGGAATGAGTAGAAGAGAATATTGTGTACAGAAACCAGAGAGAAAGCGATGGTCATGGTTGAGGAAAGAAAAGGTTGTTGGCATTGGAGACAAAGAAAAAAATGATATATAATCAGAACAAAAATGCATAAATCTTTATACTGGTTTGAATGTAGAGACCAGTGAAGGGAACTGTCATGGAACATTCTCTCCTGTTTAGACAATAGCTGGACGGTGGTGCCGAATACCAGTAGAACCAGAACCAGGAGATGAGTATGTTTAGAGGAAGAAGTTTAACAATAAAGGATTCCTTTATTGTTAAAGTAAAGTAAAGGCTAGGATGGATGGGGAAAAGAGGGGAGTATTTTAATACAAAAAATACTAGATTAAGTTTTCATTTGTATGTCAAAGTCTAGAGAACCGAGAACAAGAGAGAGAGAGAGAACAGAAAATTAGAGGGAAAGATACTTAATCATAGTTATTATTAGAGAGGATATTATATTTTAAAGGTGAAGAGTCAAAAGAAACAAGGATCAATTTAGGAAGCTCCCTCCCCCTTACTTTTTCACTCTCTGGGGCTCTTTCTCTCTCTCTCAGCTGTTTTCTATTCATCCAGCAACTTAACCCAGCAATAAGAAAGACAGAAAAGGAACAGAGACCTGAAAGTTAGTGCACACAAATCAGAAATAGAATCAAGTATTTGCATGAATGTAATGCATATCAGATAATGAGGTGTTTAGGAAAAATATTAAAAACATAATTAAAGTCCTCACAGTTCAAATATAAAAAGCCCAGTCAATTATTCCATTTTACTGTGTCAATTAAAATTATTTTATTTTCTGCTTTTACTAATATCTCATCCTCATGAGCCTGACCTTTGGGAGAAAAATATCAAAATGGATTTCTTGTTATTGGGTGGAAAATGAAGAGAGCAGGAACTAGTTCTGCTAATAATTCTACAAGAATTTTCTTGCTGTCAAAACATCCTTATTTTGGTCTTCTTTTTTCTCCAATGTAACAGATACAGATTCTAGGGAAGGTTATGCTACTAGTTTTATAATACACATTTTTAATTTTGCATAAATATGCTCCAGAAAGCATACTGAATTTCTAATATCTATTTGGTTTTCATATTCACAATTTCTACTAAAAAGAGAAACAAATATGGAATGTTTGTGAAGATAGTAGGAACTTATTCTTATGTCACTTCAATGTGCATAAGATTTGCAACTATGTTCAATTCAGTACACTTTTGAGAATGAAAGAGCACAATTACCAATCACACTAGGACAAATACCATTAATTTAGCATCTCCTAGACAAAGGGTATCTTTATTTGCAGCAACTAAAAATCATCAAAATCTATTGATTCCAAATGCAATACTATCTGAACAAATCTTAACCAGATGGTTTCAAATAGCGTTTTCCAATATAAAAACAAAGAGCCCAATTAAATATGAACTACAAATAACCAATAAGTATTTTTTGTGATTTTGACTCAAATATTGCATAGGTATACTAATATGTACTAAAATTAATTGAATATCTGAAATTCAAATATTTATTGTGTATCCTGTTTTTATTTGCTAAATCTGGCAAAGTTATTACATGAAATCTCAGGAAAATAGTTTGCATAGATATAGTTTGCTTTTGGATAAAATGGGGAGTGAGAAATGGTCAATGTTATTTTTTTTATTTTATTTTTTATTTATTTATTTTTTTTTTGCGGTACCAGGGATTGAACGCAGGGGCCTTCTACCTCCGCGCTACGCCCCCAGCCCTATTTTTTTATACTTTATTTTGAAACCGGGTCTCACGAAGTTGCGGAGGCCTCACTAAGGAGAGAGAGAGAGAGAGACAGGGAGAGAGAGACAGAGAGCTCGCGTGCGCGCGAGCTGAGGCTGGCTGCGAACCGGGCTTCGAACCGGGATCCTCCGGTCTCCGCCTCCCAAAGTGCTGGGATTACAAGTGTGCGCCAC
>PVJS01020651.1:0-32356 GCA_004027185.1 Glis glis | reverse complement strand
AGAGAGAGAGAGAGAGAGAGAGAGAGAGAGAGAGAGCTGAGGCTGGCCGCGAACCTGGATCCTCCGGTCTCCGCCTCCCAAAGTACTGGGATTACAAGCGTGCACCACCATGCCCAGCTTTATTCTTTATTTTGAAACAGGGTCTCACTAAGTTGCAGAGGGCCTCACTAAGTAGCTGAGGCTGGCTTCGAACCTGTGATCCTCCTGTCTCAGCCTCCCAAGTACTGGGATTACAAGCGTGCACCACCATGCCCAGCTTCCCCAAGATTTTGATCATCTATCCATTCTTTTCAAAGTGTGTCCTTTCAAATTAATAAAATGACATTATATGAAAATGTTTTCAATATTTGGCCTTCAAATTTCAAGAACAGAGCTTAAGTTCTATTAAAATGAATTCTTGGGAAGCTCACCAAGTACTGTGTGCATGTGTATCCCTATCACTAGGAACTTCATTATGATGTGTGATTACAGTGCACCCATAAATGTTTATTAAGAAAATTAAAATAAATGAATTCTTATCTTTTGCTTTAGATTCTTGAGACACTTTAAGTGAATTATAAATGAAAAAAGAATTAGTTTATTTGAGCCAAACGATACAGTAATTATGTGATAATTCATTTTCTTACCTACTGGATTACCATTACTTGATTCATATTAGCACTTTCACATTTTATGTTCCTCTTTGGGAACACTTTAATTCCCAGTTTATATGCTAATTTATGTGGTCAGATTTTAATACTGGCCATCTTTTTTATACTTTTTAGTTTTCTTGGAAAAACGAAGTTACTTTTTTCTTCATGAATATTCTGCACAGCTCTTTTTTTTTTTTGCGGTACCGGGGGTTGAACCCAGGGGCATTCTACCTCCGCGCTACACCCCCGGCCCTATTTTTTTATACTTTATTTTGAAACCGGGTCTCACAAAGTTGCGGAGGGCCTCACTAGGTAGAGAGAGAGAAAGAGAGAGAGAGAGAGAGCTGAGGCTGGCCAGGAACCCGGATTCTCCAGTCTCCACCTCCCAAAGTACTGGGATTACAAGCGTGCACCACCACGCCCGGCTTGCACAGCTCTTTGATAAGAGGTTCTACTTAAAGTCTCTGAACTATATATATATAATATATATATAAAATTATATATAAATATATAAATATTTTTGGTGGTACTGGGTATGCAACCCAGGGGCCTTCTAACTCTGGGCTACACCCCCAGCCCTATTTTATTTTCCATTTGGAAACAGGGTCTCGCTAAGTTGCTGAGAGCCTCACTAAGTTGCTGAGGCTGGTCACCAACCTGTGATCCTCCTGTCTCAGCCTCCCAAGTACTGGGATTATAAGCATGTGCCACTACGCCCAGCTTGAACTATATATCTTTGATATTATATTTCATTTTCCTTGGGTATCCATTGTAAAACAAAAGTCATATTTTAGATAGTTTAAAAGAGAGATAAAAATGGAGTTAGAAAACAATCAGAACAATGTGAAGAAGTATGAAAATATAAATTGAGAACATAACATACACAAGACAAAGGAGAAATTCAAATATGCAAATTTATATATTTAAAAACTTCTTTCTGAATTGTGTTTGTGTTGGTTTAGTGCACGATGTACTTTCATATATCCAAGATCTATCATGTAAATTGTAGAACATCTTACACTGAATGATATTCATTAGACACCACTATAAATTTCAGTGTACCTTTAAGTGAGGCATTTTGTCATACAGCTTCAAAATATAAGTAAAAGAAGTGACCCTGATTAGACATGAATGAAATGGTGACAATAGGGTGTGCTGGTGTAACTGATATTGAGGTTCTGTTCATCTTGAGGGTTCGGGAGGAATATCTTCTCCAAGATTGTTTGTCTTTTGAAGAATCTGGTGGATCAGAATCATGATCCGGGAGAGAGATTCTGAAATACAAGAAGGGTGCAGGTTGGAATGGGCAAGTAAGAAAAAAAAAATTAAAGAGTAAAATACAGGAAGGGAACATGTCCTAATTAAAACCACTTTTCCATCTTTAAGGAGGCCCAGAATGCTGATAGATGAAAGCAGGGCTGCTTGTTTTATTAGTCCCCTCACCAATCAATACCATCCTGGAAAGCACAACTGTATAAACACAAAGCCTCCAGCCAGCGCTTTGTACAGCCACCTGCACACTGATCTAAACTGAACCGCCGTGACATTTCAAACATTCTCGTGAGAAGTTTTCTGCTTTCTCAGGATCCAGCATTCCACATTGCCCATAGGATGACTGGAATATATGTTCAGCAGCATTTTCTTATTCCAAAATGTCCAGCAAGGTTTTTGAATCATAGAGAATATTTTCATTCTTGATACTGGACAAATAAAGCTCTGATATTATGCTGTTACTGCCTCAAAAAGAACATGGAAGGAATTATACTCTATTCCTGATAATTACTATTGCATGTGTTCCTGGTCCATATTATTTCTTTTCCTTTTTTTTTTTAAATCAAAAGTAGTGACAAAGTTGTGTTTTGTTATGAAATAGATCTTGCTGTATAGTACCAGAGTCATGCAAAATAGTCACATCTTTGTATAAACCCAAGTCAAATATGCTCCAAATAATGAGACTAATTTATAAATAGTTTTTCCTTTTTCAATAACACAAAAGTATCATCTATTTGTTACTGCTATGTAGCACAGCCTACCTGGATTTTTTGTTGTTGTTGTTGGCATTGAGGAATAAGAAGTTTTAAAATAAAAATAGCTACCAATTAATGAATATTTTATGCAGAGTGTTATGGAAAGTTTTACCGTTGACTTAGAGAATCAATTCAATGTGAGGTTAGTACTGTCACAATTTCACGAGGAAACTAAAACAAGGATTAAGCGACTTTCTTCAAACAACCAGTAGGAGTCTGAGCATGATCTCGAACCCAATTCCGACTCCAAAGCTTGAATTCAAAGAGTATTTTTGTTGATACCCTGACATATATCAAAATGTATAATTACACGCCGGGCGTGGTGGCGCACGCTTGTAATCCCAGTACTTTGGGAGGCAGAGACCGGAGGATCCGGGTTCGCAGCCAGCCTCAGCTCTCTCTCTCTCTCTTTCTCTACTTAGTGAGGTTTCTGCAACTTCGTGAGACCCGGTTTCAAAATAAAGTATAAAAAAAAATAGGACCGGGGGTATAGCGTGGAGGTAGAATGCCCCTGGGTTCAATCCCCGGTCCGCAAAAAAAAAAAAAGTATAATTACAATGCACCAATAAATGAATAAAAAAAGAGTATTTTTTTCTCACTCACTGATTCTCTCAATAGCTCCATGCTAACAAGTGAGTTGATTACCAAATTCTGAATTTCAGTCTTTTTTTGTATAAGATGAACTGTGTGGTAATTTCTACCTTTAGTACTAAAAAATTTCAATGAATGTAAAACCCACAAGTGAATTATATGGTGATAATTTGTAAATTTGTTTTCATTCCCATACATAGACTTTAATTTTACTTATAATTTTTAACATTATTAATTATAGACTTATATGCATATGAGTATACTTGCACATTAATGAAAATAGTGGTCATTTGTTGATTCTGAATACAAATGCTAATTCATTGATTACTAACCATTAATAATTAATTTCTTAATTCATTGACAATCTGTTTGCACGCACAGGAAACACAGTGATAAAAATAATAGATGCGGAAAGCTTTCACAGAGTTTATACTCTGGCAGAGGACACACATATGAAAGAAACCAATTACAGAAATAATTAGTTAATTGTAATTAGTAAATGACAAGAAGTAGCACAAAGTGCTCGAGAGCATCAAATCCCCGCACCTGATGGGGGTGGGGTGGGAAACTTCTCGAAAGAAGGGGTAGTAAGTTAAAATATGAAAACTTAGGATAATTCAGTTGGCAAAGGGAAAAGGATAAGAGAGAACAGAAAAAAGTATATCCTACTTAATTCTCTTCACTAACATTTATTGTTTCCATCATGGAAGACCCAGATTTTGTGGGAGACATACAAAGCTTATAATATTTGGGGGAGGAAGCTTTGTAATAAAAAGAGTAGAAAAAAAAACTTACAAAGTTTTAGAGAAACAGAAGCCATCTTGGACATATCTCAAAACTTAAGCTTTATCATCTTTATGATAGGTTTGCTCCGGGTGGTCTTTCTCATTCTATAGTTAAAGAAACATTATGTTAAGTGATATTAGCCAATCACAAAAAAAGAAGGGACATATGTTTTCATTAATATGCGAAACCTAGGGAGTAGTAGGGACACAAAAGGGACTCCAATGACAACAGAAAACCCTCAGTGGTGCAAAGGAAGGGGTACAAGGGGAGGGGAAGGGCAAGAAAGAAGTGAATCTATGGAATTACTGTCATAAACAATGTGTACATATGAGATTATACCAACATCATTCTCAGTGCTACATGTGTGGGGGGAGGAGGCGGGGGGGAGGGACACCAAGAGCTGTGTGCATGTATGTTAACACCAAACTGATACTCATTGGGATGCGAGACTAAAATGCACCAATAAAAACATATTAAAAAAAAGAAACTTAAGGTGTTAAATTGTAAAATCAATATTCAAACATTGATCTTCCTGTTTTCACAATCGATGTTTCTAACAATTCCATTATACTTTGTCAAGATAGTTTGTTAGCAAAACCAGAAAATATGTGAAAATCTTAGGCATGGCAGTGGCCACATTTTAGTTATTTTGATGTTCACCTTGGAAGAACTCAAACAATTGAAATAAAATATTGTGTTAAATTCAACAACTTCATGAAAGCATGTGTTGTAAAATATAGCGAACGTTCACATAAGCATTAAGGAGAAGCAGAAAATGAATGGCGTTCAAGGAGGTTCTGAAGGAGGACTCTGCCAGATGAACTTGATGTAAGGGCTTCCAAAGTCACAGAAATTGAGAAACACACTCCTCCAGCCTTTGTGACTCTATAGTAATGTTGGATCCAGGAAAAATAACTAGAAATCTTTGGGAAGTTGGTGATAAAAATAAGACAGATCATGGACCACGTCCTACTAGACATCTCCATTACCAATCCATTTTAAAATGACTGAGCAGGAATCACCTCGCAGTTATAGATGTACATGGGAAGTGATATACCCATCTGTAAAGAGGCTTGCAGGAAAATCTCTTCAACATCAGGACAGTGTACTTTTTACTTCTTCCATCCAGTTCCCAGCACTCCTGAACTATTTGCCCATAATAAAAATTCTGGTAACTGGTGGCATATATTTTTTCTTCCACTAACTGAGAGAAAGGCTCAAAATCTAAATGATAGTATGCTAGCTCAGGAAATGTTTCACACTTATCTGAAATAGTCAGTCATTTCTGAGTTTAATCTACTCAGAATAATATTGCAAGGGAAAGAAAGGAAACGGAAGCTTGAGGCAAGATAGGGGTTCAGAAAGATGAATATGATATGAACAGATCTTGCATTCCACGATTCACAACGATACCTAGAGGTTTCATGTTAACTTACACATGCATGTGCACAAGCAGGCTGTATCTAGAGATACTTTGGGCAATCATGACAATCCATGGGTGTTGTTAGGTTGAAATACTTTTGAGTCTCATGAGATAATGAAACTGCTTCCAATTACTTATAGAGTTCCTCTCCACTTCCCCACCCTGCTTTTTAAGATTGGTGCATTATGATTATACACAACAGTGGAATTCATAGTGATGCATTCATATATGCACGTGGTGTCATTTGGTCTGTTTCTTTCCTCTTCCCTCCCCCTCCCCTTCAACTGCTCTACTGGTCTCTCTCCTATTTGTGTGAGGTCCTGTTTCTTCCCTTTGGTCTCTTTAGCTTCCACCTATGAGAGAAAACATGTGACCTTTGACATTCTGAGTCTGGCTTGTCATGATGCTCTGTAGTTCCATTCATTTTCCTGCAAATGACATACTTTTTTTTTTTGCGGTACTGGGGATTGAACCCAGGGGCATTCTACCTCCAAGCTCCACCCCCAGCCCTATTTTTTTATTCTTTATTTTGAATCAAGGTCTCACTAAGTTGCAGAGGGCCTCACTAAGTAGTTGAGGCTGGCCACGAACCTGGATCCTCCGGTCTCAGCCTCCCAAGTACTGGGATTACAAGCGTGCGCCACCACACCTGGCAAATGACATAATTTCATTCTTCTTTTTGGCAGAGTAAAACACCACTGTGTATATATACCACATTTTCTTTATCCATTCATCTGTTGAAGGACACCTAAATGTTCAGATTCAGATCCAATGTAGGATAAACAAAAATGAATCCACACTTAGACACATGCTGGTAAATTTATGGAACACCAAGGCAAAAAGGAAGATTATAAAACAAAAAGGCGAGAAAGAAAAGAAAAATCACCCACAAAGGAATCACAATTAGAATGAAGGATGTTTTATCAATAGCAACGCTGGGAGCCAGAAGACAGAGGAATAGGATCTTCAAAGAGCTGAGAGAAATTAACTGTCAACCTAGATTTCCAGCAAAACTATCTTTCAAAAGTAAGAACAAACTCAAGCTGTTTTCAGAAAAATGAAAACTGAGAGTTTATTACCAATAGACTTTTACATTTAAGAAAATCTTAAAAGATACTTTTAGGAAGAAAAGAGACTGAGCTGAGAATACAAAAAGAAACACTGAAAAATAACAACAGTGTGAGAAAACAGCAGTGCTTTTTAAAATATTTAGTACATATATATATAATCATCATATAATTAAAATCCAAATATCCCAACTTTTCAACCCAGTTGGACTTCCGATTGATTCCTCCTGATAGTTTTTCACTGCCCTCTTCTCTTTACTTCCACAGCTTAAGCATTATAAATACCCTGATGTATACGCCTCCTCTTTGCTGCATTGACTAACTTCTCTCCCTTTCCTGACAAAGTCAGTATATAGTTTAAATCTTACTCGCCACTGTCTCCCTACCTACATCTTTGCAGCTGAATTGCAAGAGAAAAGCAAATTACCAAGCTGATTCATTTTGGCCCGGCCTTTTCTTTTCTTTTCTTTCTTTCTTTCTTTCTTTCTTTCTTTCTTTCTTTCTTTCTTTCTTTCTTTCTTTCTTTCTTTCTTTCTTTCTCTCTCTCTCTCTCTCTCTCTCTCTCTCTCTCTCTCTCTCCTTCCTTCCTTCCTTCCTTCCTTCCTTCCTTCCTTTCTTCTTCCCTCCCTCCCTCCCTCCCTCCTTCCTTCTTTCTTTCTTATCTTTCTTTCTGTACTAGGGATTGAATCCAAGGCATTCTACCGCTGAGCTACACCCCCAGCACTTTTTATTTTTTGCTTTGAACTAGGGTCTCACTAAGTTACCACTCTCTGGCCTCAAGCCTGTGAGATCCTCCTCTCCCAGCCTCCCAAGTACTGGGATTTAAATTAATGACCACAGAAGGGACTTCAACCCTGCCTGGCAGTTATACTTTATTTCCATATCCTGTTCCCTCCACCTCTGTCTTAGCTGACTATTGCTTATGTCTGTCTCTGTCACCTTCATCACCTCCCGCCTAACCTCATTCTCTGCTGCTGGCATTGCTCACTATGTAACTGGGGAAATCAAGGCATTCTAAAGAAAATATTTCACGGGTCTCTGTCTTCAACAAATTACCTTCTCACTTATCATTGACAGGGAATGCACGCCCTTCTTGAAGACTCCCTCTCCTCTTCTGGGCTGGATCTCATCCTCAATTACCTTCACAAGGACATCACTCCTACTAATATTTTTTCTTTCACCTGCATAACAAATTCTCCTTTGTAAATTGAATTGTACTGGTTTCATAGAAACCTGTTTTTTTTTTCTCCCACCAAAACAAAGCAGCAAATATTCATCTGGACTCTTTTTTTCCCCAACGAAATGCCACCTTGCATTTTTGCTCCACTTCACAATGTATCGAAAGAGCTTTCTATATTCTGTTTCCAGTTCTCGCGTGCACATTTTCTTGCTTTGAAAAACAGAAAAATGCACATATTGATAAGCGTATATCTTGAATTTTCATGAATTGAACTCACATGAAAAAAGGATACAGCATAACATTTCCAGCACGTCAGAGACCTCCATCCTGTCTCCTTCCAGAAACAACGCCTCCTCTTTGTAAGCCCACCTTGCTCTTTATCTTCAAGCTTATCCTGGCTTTGGGGGGCTCTTTTAGTTTCCAGATATATTTTAGAAACGTTTGGTCAATTTTCACACATGCACATTTTTTTTTTGGCAGTACTGGGGATTGAAGCTATGGGCTAGACCCCAGTCCTATTTTTTATTCTTTATTTTGAAACGGGGTCTCACTAAGTTGCGGAGGGCCTCACTAAGTAGCTGAGGCTGGCGGCAAACCTGGATCCTCCTGTCTCAGCCTCCCAAGTACTGAGATTACAAGCGTGCGCTACCACACCCGGCTACACATGCACATTCTTACAGAATTCTGATTGGGATTTTGATAAATACTTTGCAAACACTTGAAAAGAATGTGCATTCCCAGAGTTACTGTCTACATAGACCAGCTAGGTCATTTGGTTAATCTTGTTCAAATCTTCTACAGTGGCTTGTTTTTTCGGCTGCTATCAGGTATTACTAAATATAACCATAGTTTGTCAATTGTTTCCTTTTAATTTTGTAAGTTTTGCTTTATGTACTTTGAGGCCAACCTATTGTGTGTATACCAACTTAAGATTTTATGTTTTTGTCGAATTAACTTTTATGATTATAAAATATTCCCTTTAATCCCCAATAATGCGCTTTGCCTTAAAGTCAAGTTCTGATATTCTATAGGTCTTTTTCTTTAAGTTTAGGGTGTATGTTTTATATTATTTACTTTCATTATTTATGTGATTTTATACACAAGGTTTTTCTCCATGAGTCAGTCAATCATATATTCTTTTATTCTTTTTTAATGAATTTTAGGAACTGTGTTGTCCAACGGAGTAGCCATGAGTCACGTGTAGGTGTTTAAATTAAAATTAGATAAGGTTAAAAATTCAATTCCTCGGTCACACGAGTGACATATCATATGGTCAGTGACTGCTGTGCAGAAGAGTCCAGATTATGGAATGTGCCCCTTATGGCAGAAATCTCTGCTCTGCAGCGCTGCTAGGGATTACAGCATGCATTCCTGGCTCCCTGTAGTTTACATGAACTTAGTACAGATTCTATTTCCTGGACAATGCAAGAACATCACAAAACTTTAACTCTGCCTAATCCCTTCCCGCCCTTTGAAATACTGTTTCATAATATTTGATCATTTAAATATTTTACCCCCATGGGCCATTGCTTCTATACTTTTAAATAGTCAATGTATATTCAGGTTTTCTCAAATATTTATCTTTTTGGTGTTTTTCATTCCTTCCTATATAATCACATTTTCTTTTTTTTCATTTTTCAATCTTTTTTTAATGTGCTTTTATTGGTGCATTATAGTCTCGCATCACAATGGAAATCAAATTGACATTAACATACATGCTCGCAGCACTTGGTGCCCCCCTCTCCTCCCTCCCAACACAGAGAATTAAGATTGACATTGGTATATTTTCATATGTTAATATGGTCGATGGTAGAAATTCCCTTAATGAACTTCATTATTCCCCTTCCCCTTCCCTTAGATCCGTTCCTTTCTGTGAAAAAAAAAATTCTTTACTATTTCTTTTGTTGCAGGGTCACTGGTGATAATCTCTCTCAGTTTAATTTTCCTGAAAATATCTTTATGTTGGGTATATTTCTGGATGTTGGTGAGATATAAACTCTCAGTTGGCTATTTTCTGACAGCAGTTTGATGATATTGATATTGCAAACTTGCCTCCTAGTTTCAATTTATTTAAGCAATATAGGATTTTTCAAATAGTATCTATGTTTTCTTTCATCTCTCTCTCTCCTTTTTATTTTTATTTTTGGTTCTAGAGATTGAACTCAGGGGCATTCTACCTCTGAGCTACACCTCCAGCCATTTTTATTATTTTATTTTGAAACAGGGTATTGCTAAGTTGCTGATGGTCTTGCTAAGTTGCTGAGGCTGGCCTCCAACCTACAATCAATCCTCTTATCTCAGCCTCCCAAGTACTAGTACTAGGATTACAGATGTTCATCACCACGCCTGGCTTATTGTACCTCTTTTGGAAAATGGTGTTTTTCTAGTAGTTAGTAAGTGTCATCTAAATATTTAAATGTATTGGCATGCATTTTTCCATAGTCTCTATAACAGTCATCTATTGACACTTTATAATGTATCTGAAATCCTGGTGGCTTAAAACCATAAATTCTTATCCTAATTATTCTGTAATTTGGGCTGGACCTATTAGGGTAGTTGGTTTCTTTATAGGTGACAATGTGTATCCATTTATATTCTTTGTTCCAGCCTAAACTCTTTGAGTAAACCTTCAATATGACAGTCATCTGGTATAGCCCAAGTCTCTGCCTCAAAGTAACTGCTGAGTAGCAGTTATTTGCTGAACAGCTGAATAAATTCCCCTTGTAAATTATTGAAACTAATATTTAGACAGATTCAGACATTGCAAACATCTTCTCCCAGTTTTTACCAACAAGGAAGATCTTGGAGCTCCTAGGTCAGTGTGATGCACAATATACCAAGTCCTGATATAATTGTATGATGGAACTACTCTAACTTCATGGAATTTTCTTCTCTGAGCCTCAGCAGCACAGCCTGAACCACTCGGTGGATTGGTGAATTTTTTCCCAGTATTTTTGTTACATGATATTTATACCAGCAGGGTTTAGTGAGGAAAGCAGAAGACGTTAGAGGCTTAGTTAGAAAAGTGTTTCAAAAGTCTTTTCGTGAGCAACACTGAGGCCCCGGAAGCTGACTGGCATCCCAAAGCCCTCTTGTACTTCCCAAGACCATCTCAGACAGCAGGACCAATGTCAGGGATTCTCTAGGAGCTACTTGGAAACTTCCATCAGCCGTTTCTCTACAACTGCATCCAAAGAATAATGACTTCTCTCTTTCCTTCCAAATCTCATGGGAGTGTTTCTCATTAGAAGATTCTCACTCAGAACCATCTGGAGAAGGAGATGCTGGAAATGTGGTTGCTGTCTTCTCCCCTGAAGAGACCTTAACAAGGAGAGCTGGTGATACCTGGCTGACCATGGACAGCGAGCAAATACATGTTCCTTAAATCTGCTTAAAAATTATTTAGGAAAAAATACATTCAAATATAAAACAAATTGTAATATTGAAAACATAATATCAATCAAATCATAATACCAAATCACAATATCTATAAAATCATATTGGCTTGTTGCAGATGTAATGCACGTGGTAAATGGGTTACAATTGAACATATACCTAAAAGTGTTTCATGAAAATATTATAAAATCATTTTCTAGTGATAGACTGTATCTTTGTGTCTATAAATAATAAACTGACCTGTTTGAAGGGCACTCCAGATGACTTACAAATCAGGGCAGATTTAATAAATCAGAGAAAATTTTGTTGAGGATACCAGCTATGAATAATAACAAATGACTAATAATGAATAATGAATTCCTGGTAATTTAATCAAGAGTTTAAATGTTAATGAATTTATCTATTACTCCTAAGGATTTAGTAGTAGTTTGAGAATCTAACTTTCCTTGGAGCAGAATTAATAAGTTCTATTTAAGTTTGACCCAGTATTTCAGGGAACAATCTGTAATCCTTGGTCATTGCATCTAACATGGCACCGATTTGAATCAAATTTAAAGCTAGTGACAGTCCTCTTTAATACAAACTGTATGTCTCAGGTGATTTAGATAGAAAATTCAATGAAGGCAAGAATATTATCTTTCCCCAAAATAGCTATATGGCCAAGGCTGAGAATATGCCTGATAATAAACAGAAGCTAATCAATTATTATGAAACACATATCTTATATTCATCTTATTTTATTGCAAATCTACTTGGGAGTACATTTTCCTTCTGTGGAGTTTCTCTGCATTCGTAATATTAGATTTATATAAATAATTTAATGATTAAATTCCCTTATATACTATCTCAAATTATTTTTCTAATTGCTGATAATTTTCAACTTATTCATTAAATTCATTAATAACTGGGAAATTTCAATTGTTTCCTACTTTTATGTCTCAATCCTGGCTATAGCCCAAATTGGGTAATAATAGTCAA
This sequence comes from Glis glis, assembly GCA_004027185.1. Classification (NCBI taxonomy): domain Eukaryota; kingdom Metazoa; phylum Chordata; class Mammalia; order Rodentia; family Gliridae; genus Glis; species Glis glis. Next base: position 20,276 of record PVJS01020651.1, on the reverse strand, counting down.
ATCACCAAACATTCCCTCTGCCATTTCAATGAGAAGGGTTGTAATCTCTTCTCAATATAGTAGAGTTGTTAAAATTCTTTTCTTGGGGATTACTGGGACAAAATGACAATTCTATCTTAGAAGAGAGGTGACATTTCACTTCCCATGTTTATACAACGTAATCCATTCATTGCTAAAAAAAATTAGAATTTCCTCTTACTGCCAGGTAAAGAAGGATGTGGAGTATTTCATTGGTGTTTACAGTGAAGATAATGTCGAACGCATAAAACTGAGAAGCAGATGAGGAAAGGGGAAAGTTGGATTTGTCTCACAGAAATGGTATTCTCTGCCATTTTTTTTACCTTTTTCCATTGAAGACAATAATCTATTTCTTTGGTGAAGTGTGTTAACTGACATATTTCAGTTTTACTTTTGCTTAATGCTCCGTGAGGGAGACGTTAAAATAGCAGTGAGTATTTTTAATCTACTCTCTGTCTTTCTAACATACAACATTGGGAGCTGTATCACTACAGGCAATTACGAAAAAATGCTTCTAACTGCCCAATTCTAAGGATATGAATGTCATTTCTGCTCCTTTGCCAGACTAAATGACCCCAATTCAGAACATTCTGGTGTTCTCATGACATTGCTAAGCTGGAAGAATTTTGTTTTAAGTAAGGTTTATTGAGGTATAAATTTACATACAGTATAATTCACCCATTTTATTATACAGTCCTGTGAGTTTTGACAAATGCACATAGTTGTATGACTATTACTAAAATGAAAAATCAAGAATAGCTCTATCACACCAAAAAATTCCTTGTGCCTTTTCTAGTCCATCTTTTATCCCATCCACGGCTCCTGGTAACCATTGATCTGTTTTTTTTTCTCCCTACAGTTTTGCCTTTTAGGTAATGACATATAAATGGAATCATACTGTATATAGCATATTGAGTCTCCCTTCTTTCACTTAGCATAATACATTTGATATTTATGTATTGTTGGGGTATTTGTAGTTCCATTTAGTTTAGAGATGAAATGACAGAATCACCAACTGTCTGTTCATATTCTTTCAAAACTGATTTATAAGTAGGAAGTACATAAATACCTACTCTCAAATTCTTGAGTATGATATCTGACTGTTCACTGGCAATTCACGAGGAGAATAAGCAATTAGGAAAAGCAATAAAATTAAGTTAACCAAGTAAACCAAATTGGAAGACTATAAATGTATGTGCTCTGTACTTTTTCAAAGTAAAATAATGCCTCATAAGTTCAGACTAATGAAAACATAATCTATAAAAACCATCTGAGTTTTCAAGGAATTGCTATATTCCCTGTATGACCACAGGAAAACTTTAGGTTAGGTGATGGAAAGTTAAAATTTATCAGAGTAATTATTGCTCTAATAAATAAATATCAAAGATATTGATCATTCATCATTCATTACAAAATGTCATCATTTAATTTTATTAATTTTATTACTTATTACTCAGTCTCACATCACCTGGTTATCAGTCACATGATAATATTCAAGTAAACTCAAGTTTTACCGTATCTTTTCACAGTAGTTTTGATTATAATACCATACATGAATCATTTTTTCAGATTGGGTTTTGTTTTGACTGACTTCATCAAGTTTATGCCACCACGTATAGTTCATTGCTATCAACTGTAATGAAGTTCAAATACACTAACCAGATTTTTCACACATCATATTTGAACTGAAACAACACATGAGCTTACATTTTCATAGAATTTTAGAATTTTTCATGCTTTCTGAGTTGTGGATTAACTAGAGGATGATAAAGGGTGTTTTTTTTTTCTACTAAGAAACAAGACCTTACCATTTAATTGAAGAGCTCAAAGAGCTCAAGTAGAGAAAGATAGGGTGTTTTAAAAGGAAATCTATATAAAAGAATTTTCCCACCATGATGAGATAGACTGAAAAACAAAAACCCGTCAAGTGGTCCCATCCCACTGTAGCGTCAAACCATTCTGCAGAAGCATCCTTCCCTTTTTGTTCCCTTGCTGACAACCCTGGTGTATTTTATTTGTATGCAAGTGAATGACAGTTTATTGTGTCCCAGAGGATAGGGTATTAATGATCATTTGCTTCCTGCTGTGGGGCCTGTCATAATTTTGTAGTCAGAAGACTGACAGAAGTAAGGGCCAATCAGTATGCTAATACTGCTTGAGAATGGGTAGTTAGTCCATTTTAACCAAGGTTTTTCTGCCAAATCCTTAGGTAATTTTCATTAAAAAAATGCAATTTTTTGATAGCATTGCAAATTGCTAGATGGAACCCGTTGAAGAAACCATATATTTCTTTTGTGTGACAGTCAGACTTCTGTCTCAGCAGGTGTCTCCCAGGGAAAAAAGAAAGACTTCTAATCTGAAAGCCCATTTTGGTCAGCAAGAATCAATCACTAAAACATTCAGCAATTTGTTATATCAATATCTTAACATGGGGAACTCTATGCAGCATATGAAAATTAAATCTAGTCCCAGACAAGTAAATAGAAGGCAAGCTATTTAAAAAGGATAGTTGAAAGCCAAATGTAAAAAATCCTGTGGATTTATACAATGTGATGTCATTCATTTTTCTCTTTACTGTTCTATTCGTTTCTTCGATTTTCATGTCATTTTTAAAGGAAAGGATATTCCTAAAAACAGTATCTTTCAGTGCCAGCATATAAATATTCAAATATTTTATTAGCCATTTTATTACATGCAGCCTATAGGGAGTGTACTCTTGACTAGGAAAAAAAAAGAGAATTTCTTAAAATGCTTTCAGAGTGTTTGCACAGCACGTGAACCCATGATTACAGTGGGGATTAGTGGATTAAGGTATCGACAGTTGGCGGCCTCAAGGCTACAGATAAAAAGAACTCCACTTTCTCTCCATAAAATCACATTTTATTCTTACCCACACACAAACAATTCCAGCTATGTAAACTATAAACAGAATCATTTCGAGAACACTAAATATATGTTCATCATTGAAAACAAAACAATAATGAAAAACAACAACTTCACATAGGTACATATCTGTATGAAATAAAAGGTAATGTCATTTAACATCACAAATATGTTTGAGGAGCTCTGATTAACGCCTGAGGCCAGAGAAAGTTCTTTTCACTCTATTAGGATTTGAGCTTAGCTATTTCAAAATACAAACGTGTTAGACTGTAGAGATGATCAAAGATATTGTCAGAAGAATATTCAATATATTTTAATAAGAATTAAGTAGGTATTATATCAAAAGAAATTTTACTTTTTGGAACACAGAGGCAAACCTTTTTTGCTGCCTGCTGTTTTTTTCCATATATGCAAATCTTTATACATCACGGAACAACTTAGCTGCCTTCCACAATCCCATAAACGCTTTACTGTTTTATGAGATGTTAGTAATAAATGTGATTGATGATTTTTTTTTACAATTGCCTATTAGAAATACACTATTTTGTGATTAAATACTTAGGGTTAACTCAATTCCAAGTCAGGAGATTACAGGCTAAGAATTGACATGAATGCCACATATTTGTTTAATCTGCTACTTAAATTTACTTGTATATTTACTTTAGGCAGAATTTTTTTCTAATTTACAGAGATTTTGCATTTTAATCAATTGCAAACATATCTAAAAATACTGCTAGTGTGGCTTGGGGCAGAGAAATAGCTTGAAGCTGCACACACACAAGTATAGTCACAAGGGTGAATAGCTATAATTATATTGGAGTGCATCCAAGAAATCAGCTCTTCTGTTTACACTTGCTGCCTCTTCAGATTTATGTGCACCTCAAGCAAACGAACTGTAAATTGATTTTAATACTAAAAATTGTTGACCTTGATAGGGTAGTTTATTGACATTTTTCCTGTTGCTGTTATCTTCCAAACATAAAAAATTAAGGCAAAATATTTCTTGGCAATAGAGAATTAACTATGTTTTTCAACTATAGCTTTCCTCTTGAACATTTACAAAGTCCACTGGCTTAAGGTCATCATGAAAATATAAAAATGAAGTCTTGAGTTGTTTTAAATTAAATTGGTTCACTGTGGAGGACAATTAGATATAGGCTACCGAGGTGTCCTTTAAATTAGCCTAGACACAGAGTTGGCTCATGTGGGCGAATCCACTGTAAGGTGGGCACACAAGTAGGAATGAACGCAAACTTGATACTACTCTAGTTTTAGATGGTATGGAAGAGAATGCCATCTCTATTCAAATATTTGCTAATTTTACCATTTAGGCCTATAAGCTATTTCAAAGTTTTCCCTCTTTTCAATTTACCTTAGAAAGGACAGATGTTGTTCGGGGTCATGATAAAACTAAAAGAAAAAAAAAGAAACATTTATTTTGCATGTGTGTGTCTACAATGTGGAAAAGCTTGACAGTGCATGTGTCATGGATTCTTGTTTTTTTTTTCTGTGAAGGTTTATTTGTTTATTTATTTTGTAGTCCTGGGGATTGAGCTCAGGGGCATTCTACCTCTGAGCTATGCCCCAGCTGTATGTATGTATGTATGTATTTTTGAAACAGGGTCTCGCTAAGTTGCTGAGGATGTGAACCTGCAATCCTCCTGTCTCAGCCTCCCAAGTACTGGGATTACAGGGGTGCACCACCACGCCCGGCTTGAAGGCTTATTTTAGAGGAAGTGGGGCTCAGTCCTTGGCGGTTGCTTTTCTCATGGCATCCAAGACCTTGCTCAGCACCTTTCGCTTCCTCTTGGCGCGGATGTGTGTCCCCATCTTTTTCTTGATGAACTTGAGGGCCCCATTGTCCTTGTTGACCTTGAGCTCCAAGGCTGGATGCTTCTAGGGGGTGAAGCTGCGGGATCAGGTCCCACAGGAACTTAGTGTGCTGGTGAGGCCCCTGGCGGCGGTGCCTGGGCTTGCACAGGCTCTTGGTCACCTTGTGGCCCTTGTTGAGGCCCATGGCCTTGGGGTAGTGCAGAGCCAGGGCTGCTGCTCTGCAATGGCTACTTCAATGGCAGAAGGGTGGTTTCTTGACTTTATTCCTTTAGAAAGTGCTATTTGATTTCATCTTCTGATCAAATTCCCTTGGAATTGTCCTCTCTGGTATCCTTTGGATTTTCGTGCAGGTTATACTCTTGGAATTGTATACAACTGGTATAAAATGCAGGTCTAGAAATGCCTTCCTTCACAGTATTATGTTCCAACCCAGAAACCAAACTGGGTGCTTAAGGCCAAGAGGCATGGAGAAAGAAACAGGCCAAAGGGCAGTCAAGGCAGAAAGACGTCTGGTGGCTGATTCTCATTCATCTTTCAACACGTGTGGCCATTGGAAGTCCACAGCCATAGACACGTATGTTTTATTTCTCTATGGATTCAGCTACTTTGCACACATCTTTTTATTTTTTATTTTTTGGTACTGGGAGTTAAACGGAGGGATATTCTACCTCCAAGCCACACCCCAGCCCTATTTTTATTTTTATTTATTTTTATTTATTTATTTATTTTTGCGGTACCAGGGATTGAACCCAGGGGCGTTCTACCTCTGCGCTATACCCCCGGCCCTATTTTTTTATACCTTATTTTGAAACCGGGTCTCACGAAGTTGCGGAGGGCCTCACTAGATAGATAGAGAGAGACAGAGAGAGAGAGAGAGAGAGAGAAAGAAAGAGAGAGCTGAGGCTGGCCGTGAACCTGGATCTTCCAGTCTCCGCCTCCCAAAGTACTGGGATTACAAGCGTGCACCACCATGCCCGGCTCCTATTTTATTTTAGGTAATTTTAATTTTTAATTTTGAAACAGGGTCTCTGCTAAGTTGCTGAGACTGGCCTTCAACCTGACATCCTCCTGTCTCAGCTTCCCAAATAATGGGATTACAAGCGTGTGCCACCATGCCTGGCACACAAATCTTCTTTAAAGTTACTAAGCAAAAGCATCTACAGCCACAATGGTATTGGAGAGAGATTTCACTTTTAATACCTTTCCATTCATTGCTTTTCCTTTATTTCTAAATTTACTAAGAGACATCCTTACACACTATCATGGAAAAAGAGCTACCAATGAGTTGACGGACACTTTACCTATTATAATAATTTATTCAAGACAATGTAATGCTACAGAGCATTGATTCTGATTGGAAGTTGAAGCCTGCTCTGCCGTTGGTCATTATCTTCTCTTTTATTAGACCAGAGCATATGTTGTAGGATTGTTCTGAAGATTGTAGTGCCATGTATGTTTACCATTTTATTTTATTTTATTTATTTATTTTTTTGCGGTACCGGGGATTGAACGCAGGGGTGGTCTACCTCCGTGCTACGCCCCTGGCCCTATTTTTTTATGCTTTATTTTGAAACCGGGTCTCACGAAGTTGTGGAGGGCCTCACTAGGTAGAGAGAGAGAGAGAGAGAGAGAGAGAGAGAGAGAACGAGAGAGCTGAGGCTGGCCGCGAACCTGGATCCTCCGGTCTCCGCCTCCCAAAGTACTGGGATTACAAGGGTGCGCCACAATGCCCGGCTTGTTTACCATTTTAAAATACCTTCTACATGTTATGTATTATGTAAGCAACATCTAGTACTAATACTATAATCCATTTATTGAGTCACCCATTCCTTCACTAGATCTATCTAATTGTGTCCACTCTGACACTAACAGAAGCACGGTGGAGAATTGTGTTATGTATACACAGGAGTGCTTATGCCACTGAAGAAATGCTTTCTGGCCGGAGAATAATACAGATGCCAATCTGTAACACCTGATTAAAAGTGGTAGGTACTTACTGCTGTGGACGCCAGAGAAATAAAAATAAGCAGAGTAACAATTTATGTCGTAATGTTGGACACTATGCTAGATACCTTGCATAAATTATTTCATTAATTCAGCTCCTACATGAAAAGAAGATAGACTTTGTGTAGTAAGTGATAAGTGAAATAAGAATTAAAGACTGATTTGAACTTAACCATAAAGGATAAAATGATTTTATTCAGAGAAAAGCACGTATATTGAAGCACATAGGCTGGGATGGGGTGGTGGGGGGAGAATATCTTTGGCCATAATACAGGGTTCAAGGAAAAGAGTAGCTGCTATGTCATCATCTCAGGGACTTATAGAATAATACAATGGTGGAATATCTGTAATTTTGATTTGAAATAATAGAAAATATGACAGTTAATAGCTATCCAAAGAATAATGATATGTTTTCATATAATGCATTTGATTGTAAATATTTTCTGCCAAACCAGATGGTGGAAAGACAGTTAATAACTTACTACTTTTTGTTGTTGTTGTTTGATACTGAGAATTGAAATCAGGAGCATTCTACCTCTGAGCTACACCCCAGCCCTTTTGATTTTTAAATTTTTTTTTGCAGTACTGGGGATTGAACCCAGGGGCATTCTACCTCTGAGCTACACCCCCAGCCCTATTTTTGTATTCTTTATTTTGAAACAGGGTCTCACTAAGTTGCGGAGGGCCTCACTGAGTAGCTGAGGCTGGCCGCAAACCCAGATCCTCTGGTCTCAGCCTCCCAAGTACTGGGATTACAAGCGTACACCACCACGCCCGGCTTTGATTTTTAATTTTGAAACAGGGTCTCATCAGGATGCTGAGACTTTCACTAAGTTGTTGAGGCTGGCTTCAAACCTGGGATCCTCTTGTGTAAGCCTCCCAAGTACTGGGATCTTACACAGCACCACCATGCCTGGCTACTTTACCACTTTTATAAAGTCTTATTAAAGAAATTTTTGTTTGTTTCTTCTTGAATGACAATGTTGTATGAGTAGCTCACATTTCAGCATAGTGACAATACAGTAAAATAGGCATGCATGACAACAATAACTCAAATGATAGGAAGAGGAGAAAATGTGTTAAATAGGTCCTTAGACTCCAGCAGTATAGGGAAATAGTATAAGTGTTAATTTGACTTATTTGTTTATGAGACAAGGGAACTTGTAATATAGAGTGACTACCAAGATAACAGAAGGGGAATATATAACGAACAGTTGAATGGAAGGTAAAAAAATAAAATGATTAAAAAAATCAAACATATAGGCCAAATAGAAAATAATCAGAGACAATAATCGAGGAAATGTACAATTTTTAAAAGGACAATGAAATATCACCACACACCTTCCACAATAACTTATATTTCAAAGTCAGTACACTAAGTGTTGTTAAGAATGCGGATTAAATGGACATCTCATATATCGCTTATGAGAGTCTCCACTGGTTCAACTACTTCAGAAAACTACTCAACATTAACTGTGAAAGCTAAACAGATACCTTTCCTGTGACCCACTACCTCCACTCCTACCTCTCTCAACAAATAATACCTTCTCAGTGTGGTGTAAGGATGTGTAAGTCAAGTTATTATCGGACATATTTGATGTTGAATAGCTGTTAGGCAGCCGATAGATTAACTTTCATTAGGAAAGTAAAGTAAGGTAGGTCTTTATTTTTATTACTTGTGGAGGAAGAAGACAATGAAAGAATTCCATAGGTGGTAACCCAGAAGACTGAGAATCTTTGGGAGTTGCTTGGGAGTTTTAAGGCTTCTCCTGCATTAGGGACCCATAGAGCAGGAAATGAAGTTAGGATAATATCTGCCAAGGCATTCATTAGTGTGGCTGCTGCTATAATGGGGGCATCGTGATCAAGGAAACGCACCACTCAGAGCTCCTGATGCAGAGAACAGAGTTGACTTTCAGTACCATTCGGTGCCCCTTTGGATCTACCGCAACATTTACAGAAGCCATGCGCCCCACAGGCTGCTTCTAGCTTATGTGAACACAGCAGGTCTATTAGTGCTGGGCCATTACTACCAGATGCAAACTCTTCTGGTTGGCGACTTTGGTCATCAGATGAATAAAGCGTTCTTGGAACTTCACTGAAGTCTAACATTCTTCTTACGAAACCCCACTTCTTTCTTCCTGTTTTCATGGGTATCAGTCAAAAGTAAATACACACAACAGAAAACTGTCTTGATAAACATGAATCCTATACCTTAGCGATGAGGACCCAGTGGTCAAAAGACACACCTTAAGTTTCCCCAAGGAGACTGCTACCAAGAGAGGAATGGAATGGATGTGTCAAAAATAAAATAAAAAAGAAAGACATATAAACAACTGGACTTGGCCAAGATTAAATTCTATGCATACGATTTAGAATTTCATGACTGTATAAAAAGGCTCAGAGAAGGACCTTCACTTGAGCTGTGCGATTTTGTCAGCTCAAAACAATAGTCCTATGTACACACATTTTGGTAGGACCTCCTGCAAAAAGCATGAAAGAATAACTCAAAGACAGTTAGATATAGTAGAGCAGATATTTGTATCTGAGGGAAATATATCACATATGTATAGTCTCTTTTTACAAATGCAAAGACTGCATTTACAAAAGCCAAAAGCCACAGACACTATCAAGATTAGAATGGCCAAGCAAGATGGTGAACTAAAACCCGCATAAAATGATCAATTCGAATAGGTGCTCAAGCATGAAGTCCTTTCACAAGAGCTAAGGAACCACACGAAAGATCACAGTAACTGGTTTTACGTAAACTAATAAGAAAAGACACATAGAAGAAGGTAGAGAGGAAGAATTGCTCGTATCATCTGTCCTCCAACTCCAAGGAATGTGAAATGCAGAATGAAGAGCGATGTTTTCTGCTTGGGGGATTCGGGGTGGTTGAGAGCATGCATTAGACTTGGAACCCAGTACCAGACCCAGCACTGCGAAACTCAGTGCTGAGCAGAGTCACCCCACAGATCCTTCATCCAGGCCAGCGCCCATGGATGAAACTTCTGGATCCATGCTGGTCATGGCAGCCAAGCGATTGATTGCCTTCATCTCCTTCCCTCCCAAACCCTCGAGCATCGGGCACAGAGAAAGACTCCATCTGCTGGGTGGTAGAACAGGAAAGTAACCACATGTCTTTGATTTCGAACTTGGCACCCCTGTCCTGACGCTAGTATTCATGCATAGGCCCTCTGTACTCACCCCATGACCAGGTGGAAATTCATGGCTCCAGTGAAATGAATTTGTATTCCAACACTCACCACCCCTGGCTGGTTGGAGTGGTCTCAGGCTGATTAGACCACAGCACCAAGCAGGCCACAGCAGCATGGGCCTTCGTCCTGCCCCGTGCTATATTGGTCTCGACAGGCTGTGGGCTCCAGGTGCAACCCAGTAGTGCAGCTGCCACAGTAGCAACAGGACTGCCCAACCCATCCATTTCCCAACCCCAGGTAGCACAACACAGAGATAGCTATTCTCTGCTTAGTGGGACAAGAGGGCAGTAAGCATACGTCATTGCTTTTGAGTCCAAGGCTGGACCCTCCACACTGAGGAACAGTACCTGGCAGAATACTAAGGCCCCTGGCCATAAGCCGGTGACTGTGGTGGAGACATCTAGGCCTGCCAGAGGTCACAGGCAGACGGCACAGGACATACTACCTTTGTAGGTACTCCATTCCATCCTGGTCAACACACCAACTGTGAGTTACAAACTTGGGCTTGAGGTGCCCTCTAGTGCTGAAATGGTGACAAAACACCAACCTCACAAATCTGGACTTATAGTGCTGAAATAGCAGTAGTGACAACAGCCTAAGAGAAAATAATGAACAGCCTACTTAGAATTTCTCAGAGGATGAGCAGAAACAGAGCTGTATTATGAAGGCTGGGTAAGTAGCTAATCCTTCAATGCACAGACACTGTTGTATATCAACAAGCATCAAGAATTTTTAGGAAACCATTAATTCACCTAACAAACAAAATAAGGTTCTGGAAGCCAATCATAAAGCAAACAATATATGAAACCACAATGCACACATTCCCAAACAACCCTTCATATCTCTCTCTCTGAGTCTGTCTCTCTGTCACACACACACACACACACACACACACACACACACACACACATTCCTTCACAGTTACCAAGGGTTGGAAGTGGCCAAACTTGCTGCAATCTTGGACATCTATCAAAGCAGCAAGGAAAGACATGGTTGACCATTCAGAACCCACATTTCCACCGAAATGGAACATTCTCCACAAAGTCTCATTGTTTATTTGCCTTCGGAGTCTGACAATGTTTAATCACATGCGCCCACGTGGGTAATGAATGACTAAACAGTGATTTCATGAGAAGGTGAAGTGTCCCTATTCCACAGGATATTTTAAATTCTGATAGGGTCTGCCATTCTATTTCGTTTCATATGCAGTTCATTTCCTAGACTTTCTACACCAATTAACTCCACTGTGTTTTGTGGCTTTTATCTAAATAGGGAATGATAAAAAAAAATAAACATCAGATTCTCTCTGAAACCACAACGTCTTGGGTAAGGGATTTGAAAACACCCAGGACTAGAAGTTTTGTCGATTAATTTGAGGTGCAGCTGTACTTACCAGCCCCAAGTTACATACCCTGATTGGCCAGATCTTAAAAAAAATTGTTATCGACTGCCCCTTCTGAAGATAAGGATGTCGCACCAGTCTCCACATATCCAGTTTAGTCAATAGCTTCCCATAAAGAAAATGACACTTGTAGACACTGGAGCTCACAATCAGGGTCCTGTCAGTGAATCCTACGATCTACTCACGCACGTTAGTTGTGGCGGACAGTAGGGCCTCTCTAGCCTCATGACCTGTGTCTCTATCATAAACACATTGATCGCTTGCACACTACTGTATCACACCCTCAGAGTTTATTTTAATGTGCTTCAAGACACTCCTAGAAAATGTAACACACAGAGAGAGTTCTTGTCTTCATTGCATTCCTCACAAAATTCAGGCAACTCAAAGAATCACTCTCAAAGAATCTGCATGCTTTTATGTGAGAAACCAGTGTTACATAAATATTTGTAACTTGTGGCAAGTAATGCTATCCAGGAGCAATTCAATGAATCAAAATGTAGCTGGTGGATGTAGAACAGTAATAGAGCGGCTCAGGGATAGTCTGAGGCTTTGTAAGGTTATAGCTATGGAGGGCTTGTGCCCAGTGATGTGCTACTTTATTAAAATTTTAGATTATAAACACTTGGTGAATCTGCAAAGAAGAAAAACTATTGAAAACTAGTTGCTTATTCTGATCTCTAAAGTCAATTTGCATGATAAATAAGCACATATTTGATAGGCTGCTAAGTATTACTCTTGGAACCTATTTACTAGGAAAAACAGATTTCCGAAATTTAATTCCCTAAGCTTAATGAACCTAGTAAATTTGATCTGATGTCTTCCCAAGTTAATATGTTAGCTCTAAATTGACTTATTTTTACAGGGACAAATTTGTTCACATTTAAATTAATCTGGAAGAAAATATGTATCAGCACAGAAATGTGTTATTTATAGTTCTCGTATATGAAGGTCTTTATTTGATTTCATTCATTTGATTTAAGAAGGGGAAAATAATTAGCTCAACGTGTAATGTGAATATATAGCAAATGCTAATTTCTTGCAAAAGTATTTTTTTTTTGAGATCAGATATCCACTGTGTATGACTCTTTACTTTGCAAACGGAGGGGCCCCTATCCTAGGAGTTGCAGAATATATAGCCGTGGTTAATGTCTTAGTCCGTTTTGTTTTGTTATGACAGAATATGAGAGGCTGGGCACTTAATAAGGGAAAGAGGTTTATTCAGCTCACAGTTCTGGAGGTGTAAAAGTATGGTGCTGGCATCGGCCTCTGTTTAGGGCCTCATAATGGAGAGCAATGGAGAGCGATAGAATAGAGACATGAAAGGGGTCACACGGTAAAAGAGGAAGCAGTACAGTGAGCCCAGGAAGCCAAACTCGCTTTACAGCAAACCCTGCTCAGGGCAGGTAATCCAGTCCCAACAGACAAGTACTAATCCCTCTTCAAAACCTAAGCACCATCGCTTAGAACCCCCAACATCTCAATATCATTACATGGAGGACCAATCTAACAGCACAAGAACGTTTGGGGGAAAAGCCAAACTCAAACCAGAGCATTTGATACACAGAGCTCCCACCAGGAATGACAAGTCTATGAAGATGGCTCATATTCCTTTGCATATAATTATTTAACATAATTTTCTATGTATGTCATTGTTCTTATATGTGATATTATGTTTTCTTAGTTTTTGTGTCTTTTTCAAGCTAGAAACTACATATAAACTGATATTTATCAAAAAGAAGAGCCTTGCTTTTAGAATCTTAAAATGAAATATTATGAGATCATAAAACCACAAAATAGAGGACATATAAATAAAATTAAAATATGAATACAGATGATGCCCAAGTTACAAAGGTTTAACTTAACCTTTTGTGTGTGTGTGTGTGTGTGTGTGTGTGTGTGTTATTGGGGATTGAACCCAGGGGCATTCTACCTCCAATCTACACTCCCAGACCTTTTTTATTTTTTTGCTTTGAAACAATCTCACTAGGTTGCTGAGAGTCTCGCTATATTGCTGAGACTGTCCTTGAATCTATGATCCTCCAGTCTCAGCCCCCAAGTACTGGGATTACAGGCATGGGCCAGTATGCCCAGTTCCATTTTTCAACTATATGAGAGCAAAACACATTCAGTAGGAACTAGACCTTGAATTATTATTATTTTGTGTATGATACTGGGGATTGAGCCCAGAGATGTTGTACCACTGAGCTACACCCCCAGCCCTTTTTATTTTTTGTGGTACTAGGGATTTAACCCTGGAGTGTTTTACCTCCAAGCCACACCCTCAGCCCCCGTTATTTTTTATTTTGAAATGGGGCCTTGAAATTTGCTGAGGCTGACCTTGAACCTATGATCGTCCTGTCCTGTCTCAGCCTCCCAAGTGCCAGGATTACAGGTGTGCACCACTGCACCCAACTCAAGCCTTTTTTATTTATTTTGAAATAGGGTCTCACATTAGCCTGGAACCTCTGATCCTCCCATCTCAGCCTCCCAGGGACCTTGAATTTTGACCTTTGACCTTTCCCAGGAGCAGTGATATGCAGTAGATTCTCTGTCCTGATGCTGGGCAGCAGCGTGGGCCTCAGTGCCCAGCTCCAGGGTCAGCCACACACCCTTAGGGACAATCAAGTGAGGCTCTAGGGCGCACTGTGTTGCTGGTGTTTTTTGAATACAGGATTCAATAAATCACACAAAATATTTAACACTTTATTGTAAAATAGGCTTTATGCTAAATAATTTGGCCCAACTGTAGGCTAATGTAAGTGTTCCAAGCATGTTTAAGGTTATCTATGATGTTTAGTAGCTCAGGAGTAATAAATGCATTTTTATATGCTTTTATTGGCGCATTATAGTCTCACATCATAATGTAAATCATGTTGACAGTGACATACATGCACAAGCACTTGGTGGCCCCCCTGGCTGCCTCCCCATCTCCCCCTTTCCCCACACAGAATACTGAGGTTGACATTGGTATTTTCACATATGTACACATAGCCAATGGTAGTAATTCACTCAATGATTAAATGCATTTTTGATTTATGGTATTTTCAATTTGGGTGGGTTTATAGAGATGTAACCCCACTGTAACTTGAGAAGCATCTGTACTGATAATGGGAGGGAAGAGAAAATGATCAAGATGAACAGGCATAAGGCTAGGTACTAAAGGAATAAAAAGAAGAGAATTATAGAATGTCCAAATTAGACAGAGCACAGTCCAATTATTTGTGTAGTAGATATGTACTCAGGATGCCCTTCGTATTGAGTCTTGTGTTGCATACAAAGGATACAGTGGTAAGCGAAAGTGATGTAGGCTCTGCATTTGTAGGGCTCGGAGCTGCTGAGAGTGAAGGTGGCAATAAGGAATTATTTGAAAAGTGCTAGGTTGGAAAAGCGTGGAGAAGTCTGACCTCAGCTAAGAGCCTGAAGTACGAACACAAGTGTCTGGGTTCGTGTGAATGCACTAATGGATTAGTAAATGTTCCCAAGGAGGGGGAAATGACATAGACAGAGATTTTGAAGCAGGAGGCAGCAAAGCACGTTGAAACCATAGAAATGCAAACCTGAAATATTAACAGTGGGGGCAGAGAGGAACAAATCAAATTGAACTGGAGAGACGGCTGAGGTCAGTGCTTGGAGAGTCCTGGCCGCCATGGAAACTTTTGGATATTTTAAGCATAACAGAAAACAACTGAAACCTTGTTTGCAGAGATGATTTTTTTTCTTATTTAAAGTTTTTAAATATACTTTTATTGGTGCTTTATAGTCTTACAGTGTCACATCATAATGTAGTTCATAGTGATTCCAGTTGTAGGTGGGAGATTAGATTAGAGGAGGACCAAGATAAAAGGAGAGACCAGCAAGGTGGCTATTTCAGTCTCTCTCTCTCTCTCTCTAATATATATAATTATATATTATAACTTATATATAATATATAATATATAAAGTTATATATATAATTATAT
Organism: Glis glis; assembly: GCA_004027185.1. Taxonomy (NCBI): domain Eukaryota; kingdom Metazoa; phylum Chordata; class Mammalia; order Rodentia; family Gliridae; genus Glis; species Glis glis. Next base: position 4,959 of record PVJS01020651.1, on the reverse strand, counting down.
ATAAAATTTATATAATTTTATATATTCTATATAATATATATAATTTTATATATATATACTTTTTTTGTATATTATGATGTTTTGACTTTTTTTTGCAGTACTGGGGATTAAACCCAGGGGCATTCTACCTCTGAGCTACATCCCCAGCCCTATTTTTTATTCTTTATTTTGAAACAGGGTCTCACTAATTTGTGGAGGGCCTCACTAAGTAGCTGAGGCTGGCCACGAGCCCAGATCCTCTGGTATCAGCCTCCCAAGTACTGGGATTATAAACATGCACCATCACGCCCGGCTATGTTTTGACATTTTAAAAACCTTTCTGGTTGGGGAGCAATTGTCCTTCCTGGATTCGCTAGTTCTTAGAGACAGTAAAGCATTCAATCAGATAGATTTCTTTGATATGCAAACTAATCTAGAGATATACTTCCTCTACCTGGCCCATGCACTTCAGGAGGCAATATTTCTCTTCCTTAATCATTGCAGGGCCTGGTACTAGGCCACGATGGGCAGCCTCTAGACCCCAGAGCCCAAAATTCTTCAAACTAGCCAACACAAAACTGTTCATCCTGCCCTGCCTTATCTTTCCTCAAAAGGGGAAGGTTTTTAAACTGTCAAAATGTCGTAATATACAAAAACATCAAAATATTCCTGAGAAAGGCTCCAGCTTTGGCTCTCCTCTTATTCCAGCTTTCTGACCGCTGACTACCCTGAGATTTCTCCATGTGTGACCTTACATGGTGCGCTGTGACTCCTGTTTACGAGATCTTTAAATACCATAATATTTTGTCCTGAGCCCCGGCTGTGTCCCTTCTTTTGGCTACACCTGATTGACCATCTCATGAAAGAAGAGAGGGCTTTCAAGCATGCGGTGTTGGTCAGGTAGATGAATGCACCACACGGATGAAGTAGAAATAGACTAATGTGGGTGATGTTTAGGTTAAGAAATCAAAAGCTTGGCGTGGTGGCATACCACACACCTGAAATCCCAGGACTTGGGAGGCTGAGACAGGAGGATCACAGGTTCAAGGATAGTACGTGGTAACTTAGTGAGACCCTGTTTCAAAATAAAAAAAATAAAAAGGGCTGGGGGTGGAGCTCAGAGGCAGAACGCCCCTGGGTTCAATCTCCAGTACCACACACACACACACATAAAAAAAGGAAAAGAAATCAAAAGAACTGTCAATGTGGGACAAGATGACAAAACTAGAGTCGAGAATAACCCCTAGTGTTCTAGCTAGCTCAGTTCTTGCCATTCACTGGAATCCTAGAGAAGATGTTGGAGTGGGTAATGGGGTGGGAGATCATTGTTTGGTTTTTGGTTTACAAGATTTTCAGGAATCTAAGAAAAAATAGACATTGAATGAAAAATTTGGATAAAGAGTTATAGAGCTCAGAAGAAAAGATTCAACTAAAGATTTAATTTAAAATTGTTAGTTTAATTGGAGAATGATCAAATAAAGGGGGAATGGAAGGACTGGGTACAATATAGTGTGGAAGGAGATGCAGTCAGAGATAAAAGGTCATTAGGAGAATCTATGTGGCTGAGAGCCTCAGAATATACTACTTATCTTCATGAGCTCATCTTATCAGGATATAGATTCCTGCTTTGTAATCGATACGACAGGATATTTTCAGTTTTGCCCTGGTTGAGCTCACAAGGCATTTAATTTCAATTAGATTACCAGAGAGAGAGAAAGGCAAGAAGGATGAGACCCTTTGAATGACAGGCTTATGTGAACATAAGCAGCTTATCTTTCTCTGCAGAATGGTACACAGGGGAAGTTTAGCTACAGTGCTAAATGGTAGTAGGTTATGTGATTTTTAAAGTACAATGGTGTCAAGATTTCTTAAACAGTGTTTTTTTGCTAAGGCTTATTATTGTACCTCCCTTTCCCCATAAAGAAAAGAGTTCTGAATACTCCTTATAATTATACTTATATTACATCATTGTGCATACACACACATTGAAAATGGAGGATAGCAAGTTCAAAGCTATTCTCAGCAACTTAGTGAGATTCCCAGTAACCCAGTGAGACCCTGTTTCAAAATTAAAAAGTACCATGAAAAAAAAGAAAAAGTAAAAAAAAACTAATGTCATAAAGAAGAAAGCAAAAATGAATCGAATATGTCCTATCCTAAAATAACAAGCATTCACAGTTTAGTAGGTCATACATTTTCTCAATCACTATACATATAAGGTAGTCTTTTAAAATTATTATTATTATTTTATTTCCTTTTCCCCTCTCTTCTTGTGATGGCTCATATTGTGTGCTACTTTGGCTGAACTAAGGAATGCTCAGATAGCGGCAAACATTATTTCTGGGTGTGTCTCTGAGATGTTTTTGGAAGAGATTAGCATTTGTAGTAGGAGACTGAGCAAAGAAGATCCACCTTGCCAATGTGAGTGGGCATCATCCAGTCCATTGAGGGCTTAAATAACACAAAAAGACAGGAGGAATTCTCCCTCTCTCTTTCTGTCCTACAGCTGGAATCCATCTTCTGTTCTTAGACCTCAGAACTCCTGGTTCTTAGGCCTTTAGGCATCTACTGAATTATACCATTAGTTTGCCTGGCTCTCCAGCTTGCAGACAGAATATTAGCTATATTCACCTTCATAATCACATGAGTCAATTTCCATAATAAATATCCTCCTGTATAGACAGGTACAGTGATGTGCATGGTAGCTACTCTGAAGGCTGAGGCTGGAAGATCAGTCTGGACAACACAGCAAGATCCCATCTCTAAAAACAAACACATTCATCACCTCTTATGGATTTGGGATGTAGCTCAATGATAAAGTGCATGTTTAGCATGTGCAAGGCTATGAATTCAATCCCCAGCACCCTCCAAAATAAAAATAAATGAATAAAATTCCTCTTACGTATCTACATATAGCTTATGATTATTTTCCTCTGGCTAACCCTAATACACTTTAATACTCCATCTTCCAAAATTATCATTAACTAGGCAACCAGATTTTTAGACCTGCTATGTACCTTTCTTACCTTCTATGGTGTTTATATAACAAAAGATAGATGACAGGTAGATGGATAGATAAATGATAGATCTACGTACATATATATATATTTGTGTTTTGTTTTATAAAAATGAGATTTTTTCAGTGCCTAGCTTCATGTTTTTCTCATTTTAATGTAAACTCACCCCTTCTTTTAAACATGTGTAATAATATAGATTGTTGACATGTTATGGTATGATTACCATGCTGTATGTAGAGCAATGTTCATTCACCCATTTTTGTTTTATTGGGGAGTCATTTTTTTTTCTGAAAAAATATTGCAATAGGTGTGCTTGTGGAAAAAAATGACTTTATATCTGTGCCTCAATTTATTTTGTATACAGTCCCAGGTGTCATATTGCTCAGTACAAAGATCTGTTTATTTTTCAAGACATCTGTAACAATTCATGTTTCCATCAGCAAGGTATGAGAGTGCTACATCACTGCGAGCAGCGGGGATTGTCACTTGATTTAATTTTCTCAATATGAAGTACATAAAGTGATATAACTTTATTACTCTAATTTAGATATTCTTGCTATCAGGGAGATAGCGTATCTTTGGTGTTTTTTTTAAATGTCTCCTAAGTTGTTTCCAAATACATTTGTTTTATTTATGTATTTGCATTTTATTTTAGGCAGATTTGCTTTTCCAGCCAAGATTGATAGTCAATTGGATACTTGCCATTTAATAAGTAAGTCATCTGTGTCCCACAAAATTAAAATATTTAGTGTCTCATGTCCAGTTTCCATGTATATGGTTGTCTACTTATAAATCTAATATGCACAATGATTATTTTATTATCTTGCTTTATTGTATTTATTAAAATCTCTAGATAATGTACCATAATAAGAAAGTCACTGCTTGTGCTCACTTTGTTTTTAATAGAAATATCTTTAATTTCCAACATTTAGAGCCATGTTTGTTAAGTGATTTTGTCAGTCTCTATGATTGTTACATCTTATTCCTATATTACTAGCAATTTTTTATTTGAAATGGCCTCTAAATTTATCAAATGACTTTTTAGAGTCTATCTACAATGGTCTTATTTTTACTCCACTGACTGGATGATACCATAGTTTAGGTTGACAGATTTTCCTGAAAGTTAACGATTTCTGCAATTCCTTATAGGAATACTAGGGTTCATAATGTGTATTCATTTCATTACCATTCTCAGTCCTGGTTTCCCAATAGTTTATTGAGAATTTTAGTTTCTACAGTCATGAGATATTCCTGTAGTTATTTTTTTAATCAAAGGTAATAATGGATTTTACATGAATTGGAGAGCTTTCCATCATATTCGATACTACCCAATCTTGGTGATTTGATTCATTTTAATTATTTTTAATTGGAAATTATCAATCACCCTTCTAAATTTTTCGACGATATTTTTCTTTTTTTGTGTGGTACCGGGGATTAAACCCAGGGGCATTCTACCTCCATGCTACACCCCCAGCCCTATTTTTTTTTATACTTTATTTTGAAACTGGGTCTCACGAAGTTGCGGAGGGCCTCACTAAGTAGAGAGAGAGAGAGACAGGGAGAGAGAGAGTGAGAGAGAGAGAGAGAGAGAGCTGAGGCTGGCTGCGAACCCGGATCCTCCGGTCTCCGCCTCCCAAAGTACTGGGATTACAAGCCACCACGCCCGGCTTTCAACGATATTTTTCTTTTTTTTTTTTTGCAGTACCGGGGATTGAACCCAGGGCCGTTCTACCTCCGCGCTACGCCCCCGGCCCTATTTTTGATACTTTATTTTGAGACCAGGTCTCACGAAGTTGCGGAGGGACTCACTAAGGAGAGAGAGAGAGAGAGAGAGAGAGAGACAGACAGACAGGGACAGAGAGAGAGAGAGAGAGAACGTGCGCGCGCGCCCGCACACGCGTGTACAAGCTGAGGCTGGCCGCGAACCCGGATCCTCAGGTCTCCGCCTCCCAAAGTACTGGGA
>PVJS01020650.1:5939-32453 GCA_004027185.1 Glis glis | reverse complement strand
CAATGATCAGCTGATTATGTATTCTGTTTCCTTAATCATTGTGTATAAAATCCTTGCCTGAAGCTTTACAAAATGCACTCAGATACAACTTCCTTGAGTTGTTTGTGTCTGTTTGTCACTCATCGCCGACTCCTTGCCCACCATCCCGAGACCCCTGTCCCGTCGGTCTCAGTTTCCCGGCTGAGCTGGTCCGTCGCAACTAAGCAAGCAAACAAAGCCCAATAAAAAATCTCTCCATCTCGCCGGGCGTGGTGGCACACACTTGTAATCCCAGTACTTTGGGAGGCGGAGACCAGAGGATCCGGGTTCGCGGCCAGCCTCAGCACTCTTTCTCTCTCTCTCCCTGTCTCTCTCTCTCTCTCTACTTAGTGAGGCCATCCGCAACTTCGTGAGACCTGGTTTCAAAATAAAGTATAAAAAATAGGGCCGGGGGTGTAGCGCGGAGGTAGAACACCCCTGGGTTCAATCCCCGGTACCGCAAAAAAAAAAAAAAAAAAGTCTCTCCATCTCAAATAGCTCTGCATGGAATAACATAAATGTTTCTAACATCAGTATTTTTTATTTCAGATAAAAAATAAAAATAAAATAAAAAATAAAAGATAAAGCTTTTTAAAACTTCAGATATCTTCCATATTGATTTGATAGATTTTTCCCTCATTAATCTGACATTGCATTCCTTAATCAATTTTATGTATTTTTTAGTGTATTAAAGCAGTAACTGGAATTATTCTCTCTTTTATTGCCAATGTATATACTCTTTCCTCTTCTGTCTCCATTTTTCTTCTTGCATTATCAGCGCCTGTCTCTATCCTCACCCCCATTTTTTTCTTTTCCTTTTGTTCTCCTGCCTTTTCATGCCCTACATAGTTTAATAGTAACCTCCCACTCTCCAATACCTAATTTCTCAGCGTATTCCAGAGCATTGCTCCCACTCTCCACCTGGATTAGTGAAGTGGTGGTGAACATTTTCAATATGTATTTAAAAGCTTATTAGTATGTGACTTTGTTCTGAGGTGATCACAGTTACTGCTGATTATCATCTTCTCTGAAAACAAAGAAGACAACAGTGCTGTAGACAATTTAGTAGCCCAATCATGTGGGGTGGGAGTACTGATACTTAGATATACACCCAGCCCAAGGAACATAGTAATGAAAAGGCAGTTCACTAAAAAGTTTCTTGTATAAATTGGGGAGATAATCATCCCAGCAGATACACAACAATTAACATTGAAATGCTAATAATATGAGAAAACAAGGGAATAATATGCCCCCCAAAAATCATAACACTCCAATAACAGACCCATAGACACTGAAATGGAAGAAATGCCAGATAAAGAATTCAGAAAGCTCATTGTTAAAATGATGAACAACCTAAAAGAATATCTAAGGAATAAAATACAGAAAAAATGTAGGAAAGGGTGTTTAAGTAAAGACAGATTCTGAAAAAGAACCAAATAGAAATACTGGAAGTGGAAAAAACCCTCAATTAATAAAATAAAAAACTGACTGAAAGTGTCACGAATAAATTAGACTACATGAAAGACAGAATTTCAGACCTTGAAGACAAGGTATATGAATCTGAAAAATCAGACAGCAACAAAGGAAAAAAAAAAGAAACCATTATAAGAATATACAAGAATGCTGTCAGGCATGGTGGCACACATCTGTAATCCCAGCAACTCCACAGGCTGAGGCAGGAGGATCACAAGTTTGAGGCCAGCTTTGGCAACTTAGTGAGACACTGTCTCAAAAAAAAAAAAGGATGGGAAAGTAGCTCAATGGTAGATGGCCCTGGGGTTTGATTCCTAGTACACAAACAAACAGACAACACAGAAAAACTTCTGTGCAGCTAAGGAAACAAGAGTGTGAAGAAAAAACCTACAGATTGGGAGAAAATATTTGTAAGCTTCTCTTCCAACAGAGGATTAATATCTAGAATATATAAGGAACTCAAAAGATTTACCACCAAAAAAATGACCCAATCAATAAATGGGCAAATGAACTAAATAGATACTTACCAAAAGAAGAAATTTTAATGGCCAAAAAAAGATGAAAAATATTCAGCATCTTTAGCAATCAGGGAAATGCAAACCCAAACTACACAGATTTCATCTCTCTCCAGTTAGAATGGCAATAATCAAGAATACAAATAATAATAAATGCTAGAAAGGATATGAGGGAAAGGGAACACTTATCCACTGTTTGTCTGTTTTGTGAATTTCAAATTAGTATAACCACTATGGAAATCAGTATGGAGGTTCCTCAAAAGATTAGAAATGGAACCACCTTATGACCTAGCTCTACCACTCCTCAGTATTTATCCAAAAGAATTAAAGTCAGCATACTATAGAGATACATGCATACCCATACAAATCACAATAGCCAAGTTATGAAACCAACCTAGGTATCCATCAACAGATGATTGGATAAAGAAAATGTGGTATATATACACAATGGATTTTGATTCAGCTATAAAGAAGATCAAAATTATGTCATTTGCAGGAAAATGGATGAAACTGAACAGCATCATGTTACACAAAAGAAGTCAGACTGAGAAAGTCAAGCACCATATGTTTTCTCTCAAATGTGCAAGCTATAGAGAACAATGTAGAAGTGGGGATTTTATGAAAATAGATGGGAGGCCAGTAGAGAAGAAGAGGACCAGGTGGGAGAGAGGATGGGAGGGGAAAAGGAGGTACCGGAAACTGAAATTGACCAAATTGTGTTATGTGCCTGTACAAATATGTCACAATGAATCCATTATGTATAATCATAATGCACCAATTTAAAAAAACAGAATTGAGCTACAGTTGACAAGGATTGAACCTGAGTGATTACACTGGGGCTCATTACATCATTTGTCTATTTTGTACATGTGTGAAATTTCCATACTAAATGTTACAAAAAGGTAAAGTAAATTAAAACCCATATAAATACAAAAATGTCATTATATATTGATAAAAGTGTCAATTCAGCAAGAATGTAATAGTCTGAATATATATTCACCCAACCTTGAACAACCCAAACATATAAAGTAAATATTATTAGGTCTAAATGGAGAGAGAGAAAAAGAGAGAGAGAGAGAGACTTCAATGCAGTAATAGTTCTGAATTTTAAAAACCCATTTTCTTCAATGGATGGATCACTCAACAGAAAATCAACAAAGAAACAAAAAAATTGAGTTGAACCATACTATAGAGCAAATGGACCTAACAGATGTTTATAGACTACTCACTCCATATACCAGCAGCAGAATACACATTCTCATCAGCATATGGAACATTCTCCAGGATAGAGCATTTGTTGGAACACAAATTAAGTCTCAATAAATTCTTAAAAAATGCAATCATATCATGCGTCTTCTCGGAACACGATTGAATAAAACAAAAATCAACAAGAATAATAGAAAATATACAAATACATGAAAATTGATTCACATGTCTCTAAATGACCAATGGGTAATTGAAAAAATTAGAAGAGAAATTGAAAAATGTCTTGAAACAAATGAAAATGACAGCACAACATATAAAAATCTGTGGGATACACCAAAAACAGTACTAAGCAGGAAGTTTATAGCAGTACACATACATACCAAAAACCAGAAAGATTTCAAATAAACTGCCTAAAATGTACCTCAAGAACTTAGAAAAGCAAGAATTAACTCTTACATTAGTAGGAGGAAGAAATGATAAACATCAGAGGAGAAATAAAATAAAAAATTTAAAAAACAAACGATCAATGAAACAGTGATTTTGTACTGTTTTGTTTTGTTTGTGGTGCTGGGGATGGAACTCAGGGGCATCCTACCTCTAAGATACATCCCCAGACCTATTTTTTTATTTTTTATTTTTATTTGGAAACAGGGTCTAGCTAAGTTGCTGAGAGTCTCACTGCATTGCTGAGGTTGTCCTTGAACCTGTGATCCTCCTGTCTTAGCATCCGAAGTACTGGGATTACAGATGAGTGCCACCAACATGGGAATGGTTTTTTTTTTAAGACAAATAAAATTGACAAACTTTTAGCTGGATGAACCAAGAAACAGAAAGAAGATCCAAATAAACAAAATCAGAGGTGAAAAAGGAGACAACTAGAAATGCATACAAATACAAAACATCATAAGAAATGACTAAATTTAGCATATAAATGACTAAATAAAGCATATAAATAAGCAATTATATGCTAAAAATTATATGCTAAAAATAGAGCCCACCATAATTGAATCGAGAGGGTATAGAAAATCTTAACATACCAATAATGAGTAATGATATTGAAGCAATAAAAAACTCCCATCTAAAAAAAGCTGAGAGCCTCATAACTTTATTGATGAATCCTACAAAACATTTAAGAAAAACTAATTCCAATTCTTCCTAATCTACTCCAAAAAATTGAAATGGAATAATTACACCAAATTCTTTTTATGAGGCAAGTATTACGCTAATAACAAGGTAATTAAACCAGACCAAGATACAACAACAACAAAAAAGAAAACTACAGACCCATATACTGTTGAACTTAGATGCAAAAATTCTCAACAAAATACTAGCAAATTCAACAGTACATGAAAAGCATACACCATAATCAGGTGGGATTCATTCTAGGGATGCAAGGATGGTTCAACAAATGTGATACATCAACGGAATGAAAGACAAAAACCATATGATCATCTCAATAGACGCATAAAATGTATTCAATAAGGTGCAACATCGCTTCATGATAAAAAAAACAAAAAATTAGGTATAGAAGAAACATAACCTCAAAATACTAAAGGTTAGCCGGGCGTGGTGGCGCATGCTTGTAATCCCAGTACTTTGGGAGGTGGAGACCAGAGGATCCAGGTTCGCGGCCAGCCTCAGCTCTCTCTCTCTCTCTCTCTCTCTCTCTCTCTCTGCTTAGTGAGGCCCTCCGCAACTTCGTGAGACCCGGTTTCAAAATAAAGGATAAAAATTAGAGCCGGGGGTGTAGCATGGAGGTAGAACGCCCCTGGGTTCAATCCCCAGTACCTCAAAAAAAAAAAAAATACTAAAGGTTAAGCTGGGTATGGTGGCACATACCTGTAATCCCAATACTTGGGAGGCTGAGACAGGAAGATCACAGATTCAAGGCCAGTTTCAGCAATTTGGCAAGGCTCTCAGCAACTTAGCAAGGCCCTCAGCAGCTTAGTGAGATCCTGTTTCAAAATAAGAAATAAAATAAGGCTGAGAGTGTAGCTCAGAGGGAGTATGCCCCCTGGGTTCAATCCTCAGTAACACACACACACGCGCACACACACACTAAAAGTTATATATAAGATACCCACAGCCAATATTGCACTGAATAGGGAAAAGCTGAAAGTACTACCGCTAATATCTAGAACGGGACACGGATGCTCACTTTCACCACTCTTACTTACTGTAGGACTGAAAGTCTGGGCAAGAGCAACTGGGCAGAAGAAATAAATAATGGGCATCCAAATTGGAAAGAAAGAAGTTAAATTATCCATGTTTGCAGATGACATAATTTTGTACATAGAAAAACCCAAATATTCAATCAAAAAGCTGTTAGAATTGATAAACAAATTCAGTAGTTATAGGATACAAAATTAACATGCTTAAAAAGCAATAAATTTTTGAGCAGTAATAATGAACTTGCCTGAAAGAAATGAAGCAGGCATTCCAAGTCACAACGGCTAAAACACAAAATACTTGGGAATAAATTTAACCAAGAAAGTGAAAGATCTATACAATGGAAATTATAAAATATTGATGAAATAAATTATAGAACACACAACAGAATGGGAAGATATCCTGTGCTCATGGATCAGAAAACTTAATATTATTAAAATGACCAGGCTACCCAAAGCAATCTATAGATTGAATGCAATTCCCATCAAAATACTGATGACTTTCCTCACAGAAATAGAAAAAAGGCCCTAAAATTCATATGAAACAATATCTGACTTCAAAACATAGCACAGGGTATAGTAATAAAAAGCGCATAGTACTAGCATGAAAACAGACACGTAGACCAATGGAGCAGAACAGAGAGCCCAGAAATCAATCCACACTTCTACAGCCAACTGATTTGTGTCAAGGCACCAAGCACATGACGCATTAAAGCAAAATGCTGCTAGAACTGAGGAATGCAGTAGTCGAAAGTACAGTTGGAGAAAGTACAGTCTCTTCAACAAACGGTGCTAGCAAAGTGGGATTCACATATGCAGAGAATCACACTAGATCCTTCCTCTTACCATGAGCAAAACCCAACTCAAAGGGGTTCAAAGGCCTCAGTGGAAGACGTGAAAATAGGAAACTGCTAGAGGAACACACGGGGGAACACTTTGGAACCTCAGTACAGGCGATGATTTCTTGGATAAGACCTCCAAAACACATGTAACAAAAGTAAAAATGGACAAACAGGATTATACCAAACTAAAAAGGTTCCATACCGCAAAGGAAACAGAGCACAGTCACAACCCACAAGCTGGGTATGGTGGCACACTCCGGAAATCTCAGCGACTTGGGAGGCTGAGGCAGGAGGATAACCACTTTGAGGCCAGCCTTGGCAATGTAGAAGACCCTATCTGAAAATAAAATATGAGCCGGGCGTGGTGGCGCACGCTTGTAATCGCAGTACTTGGGAGGTGGAGACCGGAGGATCCGGGTTCGCGGCCAGCCTCAGCTCTCTCTCTCTCTCTCTCTCCCTGTCCGTCTCTCTCTCTCTCTCTCTCTCTCTCTCTCTACCTAGCAAGGCCCTCCACAACTTCATGAGACCTGGTTTCAAAATAAAGTATAAAAAAAAAATAGGGCCGGGGGTGTAGCGCGGAGGTAGAACGCCCCTGGGTTCAATCCCTGGTACCGCAAAAAAAAAAATATATGAAAAAGGGCTGGGGGTGTCAGTCAGCTGTAGAGCGCCCCTTGCTTCAGGCCCCAGTATGGGGGTTGGGGGGAAAGAAAGAGAACCTGAAGAATGGAAGAAGATAAGAAGATATTTGCAAACTATTCATCTGCTAACAGATTAATATCCAGAATATATAATGAATCTAAAAAGCTGAACACCAGCTGGGCAGGGTCACGGCCGCCTGTAATCCCACACCATGCGAGGCTGAGACGGGAAGATCACAGGTTCAAGGTCAGCACAAGATAACTTAGCCAGGCCCTGTTTCAAAATAAAAATTAAAAATGGTTGGAGGAGTAGCTGAGATAGAATACCCCTGGGTTCAATCCCCAGTATGAAGAAAAAAAAGCTAACACCCAATACACAATCTAAGCAAAAATCAGGCCAAAGATCTGAACAGACACTTTCAAAAGACATACAAATAGCTAATAATTATATAAAAGTTGCCCAATATCACTAATCATCAGGAAAATCAAAATCAAAATCATTATGAGATATCATCTCTCCCCAGTTTGAGTGACAATTATCAGAAAGACAAACATATACAAAGTGTACAAACATTGTGCCTCAAGAAGAAAACAAACCCAGCTGTTTACGTGCTCGCCCTTTCTTGGGGTCTCCAAGGGAAGGGTTTGGAGTAGGGGGCAGGAAGGGATGGGAGCCGCCAGAGATGGGAGGACATGGGGAAAGGGGAACTCTTACACACTGCTGGTGGGAATGTAAATTAGTACACCATTGTGGAGAACAGCATGGAGATTTTTTAAACCACTAAAAGAAACTATCGTATGATCCAGCAGAACCACTAGTGGGTATATATCCAAAGGGAATGAAGTCATTATACCGAAAAGATGCCTGAATCCCCATGTTTATTGCAGCAGTAGCCACAACAGCCAAGATGTGGAATCACCTAGATGCCCATCAACAGCTGAATGGATAAAGAAAATGTGGTATATATACACACTGGAATATTATGCACCCATAAAACAGTGAACCCTGTCATATGCAACAACGTGGGTAGAACTGAGCTTATTACGTTCAGTGAAATAAGCCACATTCAGAATGACAAACACCACATCTTTTCACTCATTTATGAAACTGAAAAGTGGATCTTATAGAAGAATAAAGGAGAATAGCAGTCACTAGAGCTTGGGAAGGGAAGGGGGCTGGAGGAACGGGAAGAAGTTAAATAAGGGACACTGGGGCACAGAGAGGGAGAGTTCATTCTGGTTTTCTATAGCACAGGAGGGTAATTATTCGTTTAAACAATCCATGACATGTTTCAAAATGACTAGATGAGTATGAAATCTCCAACACATAAAATGATTAACGTTTGAGGAGACAGAAGTGCTCATCACCCTGACTTGACTACTGCACATTGTATACATTTTTATTTTTGGTACTGGAGATTGAACCCAGGGGGTCTCTACATTTTTTATTTTGAAACAGGGTCTTACTAGGTTGCTGAAAGTCTTGCTACATTGCTGAGGCTGTCCTTGAACCTGTGATCGTCCTGTCTCAGCCCAACCTACAAGTATTATCCTCTGTGTGTGTGTGTGTGTGTGTGTGGTACTGGGGGTGGAATCCAGGGGCATTCTACCTCTAAGCTATACCTCCAGCCCTATTTTTAAATTTTTATTTTGAAACAGGGTCTCGCTAGGTTGGTGAGTCTCACTACTTGCTGAGGCTGCCCTCAAACCTGTGATCCTCCTGTCTCAACCTCCCAAGTACTGGAATTACAGGCATGCGCCATCACGCCCGGCTGTATTATCTTAATATTCCCCATACAGATGTACAAATACAATGCCTCAATTTTTAAAACTCCAGCTGTTGTATGTGCCCGCCCTTTCTGTGGGTTCTCCTAGGGAAGGACTGCAGGAGAGGATGGGGTGGGGTGGGGTGGGGGGTGCGGCCACAGGCAGGAGTTTAGCGGAAGTCGACTAAGATCAGTGGACTCGCTCAAGATGCGTGTGCACACACAACCGAGCTGCTGGGTCAGCAGGTTGGAAGCATCTCCTTGGATCTTGTGAGCACACGGGCCGCTTGTCACAGTTCAGAGTCTGTTTTCTAGCTGCTGGTCTTGCCTGTGACCCTATCCTCCGGGCCCAGAACTGCCAGGTTCGTCTCCCAACACAAGACACTATTTTGCTCATGTTGCCCACGGCTCAAGTGCCTTCCACAGGCCCCTGTGCCCAGTCTGAACTCCCGTTCATGGGTGCCGCTTCCTCCACCTCGTGTCTGGCACCCCTGTGCCTGTTCTCTCCAGAGGGCCCTTGCTGGGGATGGGGCTGGGGTGGGGCTTTGGTAGGGAGGGCAACCCCCAAGCCTGTGAGGCACCAGGTCCCCCTCTGCTGTCACTACCTTTGTGAGCACCTAAGGCAGACCTAACCCTGGCAAGCTGTGAGCAGGGCATGCTGGAGACTGACTGGGTCCTCAGTCTCCTTTGGCTACAGTCCCTCAGTCTGTGGAGCACGAGGACTGCTCCCAAGTGGGCATGCTGGTCCCCATGCCCCCTGCCCAAATGCATAAGTGAGCATGAATGCCACCGCTGCTCAAATACAAGTGACAGCCGGGCATGGTGGTGCACACTTGTAATCCCAGTACTTGGGAGACCAGAGGATCCAGGTTCGCGGCCAGCCTCAGCTACTTAGGCCCTCCGCAACTTAGCGAGACCCTGTTTCAAAATAAAGAATCAAAACTAGGGCTGGGGGTGTATCTCGGAGGTATAATGCCCCTGGGTTCAATCCCCAGTACCGTCAAAAAAAATTACAAGTGACCCCTAAGTGTGGTGTTTCCCCAATAAGATCTTTCAGATTGTTTTGTGACCACCACTTATAGACTGAGACTGAGATAAACTAATTAAATACCCCATAGAGGTTTTTTTTTTTTTTTTTGCAGGACTGGGGATTGAACCCAGGGGCATTCTACCTCCGAGCTACACCCCCAGCCCTATTTTTTTATTCTTTATTTTGAAACAGGGTCTCACTAAGTTGCAGAGGGCCTCACTAAGTAGCTGAGGTTGGCCACACACAGCAGCTTTGGTGCTGTCCAGAAACAGCTGAGACATGGGGCTGGGCGGGCAGGGGGGCAGGGGCTGGAATCCCCAGGGGTCCTGGGCAGAACAGATGGCCAGATTCCCCCGCAAGGAAGTACACGGATGGTTTCGACTCAGACACCACACCTGGCTGGCCTCCCTGGGGCCCAGCTGCAGTGGCCTCAATGCACCCAGGTTCCCATGCCAAGGTCTCTGGACTGAGACAGAAAGACAGAGACAGAGAAAGATAGGGAGACAGGGGCAGACAGAGATAGAGATAGCAAAAAGGGGAGAGAGAGATGCAGAGATACTGAGGCAGAGATACTTAGGGACAGAGATACACAGACCTGTAGAGAGATAGATACAGAGAGACACAGAGATACAGAGACAGAGATGAGAGAGAAAGAAACAGCAAGCAAGAGTGAGCAACTCCAAAAATCTGCAGAGGAACAGAACAAACCGGAAAACTCCTTGGTGGCTCAGCAGGAACTTGTGAACCTCTTACACTACTGGCAGGCTCGAGGGCATGCAGCTGTTCATGAGTCCATAACTTTCCCCTCAACCTCAGATTCTGCCCCCAGATGCTTTGAGAAATTAAGTTAAAGGCCTCAGAGTGGCAGCCAGAAAGGCACCTACCAGACCCGTGCACGAGCATGAGGTGCTGCCGCCCCCAGGCCCCTGCCTGCAGCCCAGCCGGGGCCTCACAAGAGACCCTACAAGCTGCCCACAGACGCCGAGTCTCTTGGCACCCACCAGTCCCCGCGCGGCAGCCCTGGACCCCCCACGCTCAGCAGTAAAGGTGAGGGAAACAGAGAGGGATGAGAAGGATGGGGAGGTCACAGTCCCAACAGGGAATGACTTGTGCTGTGTGTCTCTCTGTCTGTCTGTCTGTCTGTCTGTCTGAACAGATCTGTCATCTGACGAAGCCAGGAAAATGGATCTCCTGAACATGATGGACCTGAAGAAACCTGGAGCCACAGAAGGTTCAGACCCAGAACACGGGTAACGACAGCAGGAGCTGTTTCAGGATTAGAACAAACGTGCCCCCCTTGCAAGAGAAGCCCCGCCACCAGCACCGGCCCTTCCCGGAGCTGGGGACCAAGTGTTTCCTGCTATGTCACCACTGCAGGCCACAGCCGGCTGCCCTGCTGCTGGTGGGACGGGACAGGTGCCTGAGCACAGGTCACTCAGCAGCATGCCGCCCATGATGCTGTGGTCACAGGTGTATTTCCAACGCCTCTGCCAGAGGAGACTTTCTACTCAACCATGTAAACAGATGTGCCAAGAGCCCTGGAAAATCTACCACGGTTTCCTGGCCCTCTTCCCAAGCAACAGTATCCAAAACCTTAAAACAAAAGGAGAAAATGCCACACAACTGCATACTTCAAAATGGTACCTTTCAGGCCATGTATATTTTTCTCCACAACAAGAATTTAAATTTTTAAAAATGAGGTGCTCAAAGTGTCACCAGGATCTCTCAGCTCTGACTTCAAGTTGACCTACTGAAAAGCAGCCCCTTCCCACAGGGTGCAGAAGGCCCTGCCTCCAGCTCAGCAGGTCAGCGCACCCATGGGCCTGTCCCTTCCCATCCGAGCAGCCTCCTGGCCTCCCCCACTTACCTCCCCATCCCATCGTGTGGCCACAGAACACGCTGGTCAGTCAGGTTTGGCTCAAAGCTACAGACGCTCACGTCTCCAGGCAGGGGACGGGTCCCTGCCACAGTGGACGCTCTGTTCCAGGGCTTCCCCTGTGGGACGCTCAGCGCCAGCTGCTGTGCTGGGGAGTTACTGTCTCCAGGAGAAAAGGAGAGTGTCGGGACACCTGCCAACAGGAGGCTGGGCGGGGAGCAACTCCAGGTGCAAAGGCTTGAAAACACACCCTCCCTCCGCTGCCTCATCCCTCACCCCTAGAGTTTCCGGGGTCACCTGCTAAGTGAACTACTCCTACTTGAATCCTCATCCCAGTCAGCTTCTGGGGGAATCCAAACAAGACAGCCCCCCAAAGAGCTGGGGCACTGTTAGAGGCGGAGAGAATGGATCCCGCAGGCGAAACCCAGCTGTGGGCCACAGGCCTCCTCTCCCTCCTCGCTCGCACCCCAGTGTGCTGGGGGCTCTGCTCAGAGCTGGGGCTCAGCTGTGCTGCCCATGCCCCTGGCCTGGGAAATGGCTCCAGCTTGACCCCCTGCCCACCCCCATCTGTACCCCGGGGTAAAATGCCCCGGAAGGAATTTCTACTTTAAAAGACAGGGTGATACAGCCTGGTGTGGTGGTGCACACCTATAATCCCAGTACTTGGGAGGCTGAGACAGGAGGATGGCAGGTTTGCCATCAGCCTCAACAATTTTTCAAGACCCTAAGCAACTTGGTGAGACCCTGTTTCAAAATAAAAAAAATAAAAAGGCTGGGAGTGTATCTCAGAGGTAGCGTACCCCAGGGTTCAATCCCCAGAACCACAAAAAACATAAACAAAAACCAGGGTGATATCCTTCTTTGGGAAGACATTTAGCTGTGCTGAAATGTCACACGGCCCACAGGGCACAATGGACTTGAGCAGAAAATAGTAATTAAAAAGGAGACCGGGGCAGAGCGCCTGTGCGGAGACGCAGCCCTATCAAAGGGGTAGCAGTTCTGCAGGGTGCTGTGACTCAGTCCCAAGTAACCTTAATAAGAACCCAAGTCATTGGTAAAGCTAATTAGGGGATCCTTGGCTCTTGAAACACGTAATCCTCTTTGTAACTGTAAGGAACTGAGGGGACTTCACCAGAGAAGGGTTTCCTGAGGACTCCCTTGCCTGCACAAAACCTCGACGCTGCACATACAGCACGTCTGTCCTCCCGGTGGCCGCAGGGGGTCCTCCCTGCCCTGCTCTTTCTCAAGGTCTGGGACCTGTGATCCTTTGGTGCTGATCTTGGTCACTGGCCTGGTTGGCTCTTTGTGTTTGTTGATTAAACTCTTCCAACACTCAAAGGGTCTGACTCGCAGTGACTCCTGGCCAGCTCCCCCCTGCAGCTGGACATGGCTCAAAGATGGTGCCACTTTTGCCTGGAACTCCTTTGCCACCCCATAAGTGGTCCCTGGCATCAAGAAGAAAAAGCCACGAGGCTAAGATGGAAAGAAGAGTCTCCGGCAAGATAACTGCAGTGGCTAGCTCACCCTGCCGGACCCCTCCCCAGCACACACGTTTCCCCGCCTCCTGAATACTCCAACCCATGAGCGGAAGTGACACCTGGGGACCCCGTGCAACCCGCTCTCCAAGACCGCTGAGTCACCAGGAGCAGAGAGCTGCCCCGAGGGTCCCAGACCCTCACTAGGGCTTGTGTAGGCAAGAAAGGAGATGCTCAGACTCTGGGCTGGTGTGCTACTGAGACGCAGAGTGACCGAACCTGGCAATTAGAGATGGTCTCAGCACTCAGGCGGCATGCGATAGGGCCACACGAGGGGAACACAGGCTGGGGTCTTGTCTCAGTGCCAGTCAGCCCCAGGGCAAGTGTGATAGGAAAAGACAACCATCAACTCCATTGACCCCAGGGAAGCTGAGGCGCAAGAGGGCTAAGTCCTTTCCAGAGATCACAGGGTGAGTGAGTAGTGGTGACGGGTTCTGAGTGGCGATCTCTTCCCGTTCAAAGCCAGGCCTTTCCCTGTCTGGCTACGATGGCGCCTGGGAGAGCTTCCCAGGGGACTGTGATCTGAGGTCCTTCTAAGGGCGGGCATGCTGTGCAGGTGGGTTACTGAGGAGGGGCGGGAGGGGAGGAAGCGCCCCCTCGTGCTGCAGCTTCCCCCGCTCACAGGTGTCTCCACTCAGCCCTGCGGCTCCTGGGCTCCCGGGGTGGTGCGTGGGACGCGGGACACCTGCATCTACTTGGGGCAGATAAGTCATATCAATACCCGCAGTATGACTTGCTCAGGGCTCCCTGTGAGGACACTACGTGGCTCATTTGATTCTCACAACCACCCTATGATGCATTACAGACGGGAAAACTGACTCAGCAGAATGAAGCGGCTCAGCCACCATCTAACAGCTGGAGCCCGGATTCGAACTGCCCGGCAACCAGCTCACTCCCTTAAGGGCTCCGCGATCAGGGCTGTGTGGGCGTGGCGAGCTCCTGCGAGGGCGGAGCAGGGCGGGGCGTGGCCACGTGGGGTTCTCAGCCCCTCCACGTGCGGAGCTCGCTCTGCTGTGCCCAGCTCAGGTGTTTCTGTAGGGCGCCCTGTCTCTGAGCCACCCCCTTGCCTCCGCCTCAGAAAAGCCCCATCCTGCCCCCGCAGCGAGCCACGGCGCGGGCTCCCTGCATCCCAGGAAAACTAGGCCACTGCGTCCTTCACACCCTAATGAGAAGCGCCGCGGAGAGCGCCGGCAATCACAGAGCGGGAGATGAAGCTTGACCGGCTGGAAAATTGGGGCTAAGCGCAGCGGCGGAGCAAGCCGCCCCCCTAGAAGGCTTCTTCCGCTGCAGCCAGGGTACTGGCTCCAGAGAGGAGGACTCGGCTGTTCTCACGCGGGCACACAATAGAAAAGGGGTCCTTTGTGTCCTTCAGATGCCACCCCCACTCGAAGGGCCCCCTCTCCCCTCCCCTTGCCCTCCAGGCCTGCATCATTTGGGATCAAGCTGCGAGGCAGGTTCTGTGAGGCCCATCCTGGGAGCTCTCCCTCCCCCAGTCCCAAATCAATGCTTCTGCAAAACATCTCAAGTTCTTAACAAACGCTGCACCCCTTCTGCTCCTTCTCCAAGATTTCACACTGAGGGGAGTCCTTGGTCCCATCAGGACAGATAACAGTACTGCCACAAACCTGCGCTCTATCATGGAACCTACCCGCTCCCCCAGGCAAATTTACCTCAGCGACTCCAGAGACAGGGGACACATGCTGGGTGGAGCCTGGGCCAGGTGCTGACCTTAAGGCTCTGCTTCAACCCTCCCAGCAGGGCTGCAGCACCGTGCTTTAGTTGGGACCCAGTGCAGCTGTGAGTGACAGTCCCTTCTCAAATAACGGTAGCTCAAACCATGTCTCAAACTTTATCTTGCACACAAATTACCTGTGGGTCTCCTTAAAATGCACATTCTGACTCAACAGGTCTGGGGTGGGAAGCAATTTTATGCATTTCTAATCAATTTAAGCAAGGGAGGCTTAACTGAGATAGTGGTCTTCCTCACAGTGCAATATAGCTACTCAGAATCAGCCATCACATGCATATTTCAGTGTACTAGTTAGCTTTCCATTAGTTACAAATACCTGAGCTAACAGAGGAAAGACTTGTGTGATTCAGGGCCCCAGAGACCAGCCTATGGACTCATACATGATCCTGTTGCCTTTAGTCCTGTGGCCGGGTTGCACATCATGGCAGGGACAGAATGTTGGAGGAAGCTGCTCATCTCATGTTGGCCAGGAAGCAGAGACAGGAAAGGGCTGGGGTTCAAATATACCCTTCAAGATCACGTCCCCAGTGACCTAACTCTTTCTCACTAGGCTTTAACTCTTAAAGGTACTGCCACCTCCCAACAGTGCCAAAGGCTGGCCACCAAGCCTTTCACACACACGTGGGCCTTCTGGGGACATTTCAGATCCACACTATAGTGTTCCACCCCTGGCCCTCAAAGGCTCCTGTCCATCTCACAATGCAAAATGCATTCAGTCCATTTCCAAGAGTCCCCAGGGCCTCAACAGTTCCAGCATTGTTCAGAAGTCCACGTCCAAAGTCTCCCCTGAAACTCAAGCAAACTCTTAGCTCTGAGACCATGGAAAATTAAAAAGCCAACAAAAACAAGTTACACACTTCCAAGATACAATGGCCCAGGGTAGACATTTCCATTCCAAAAGAGAAGAGTAGGAAAATAATAAGGAGGAATCAGACCAAAGCCAGATGAAACCTGGCAGGGCAAAGGTTACATGCTGTTGTACCATGTCTAGCATCAGGGTACCCTGGCGAGATGTGAGCGCCATAGGCTTGGGCAGCCTCACCCCTATGACCTTGCTGTCTGCCGCCCACATGGCCACTCTCCCCCGCTGGCCCCGCTGGCTGCCTGCTGCATCCCTGGGCAGGTGTTCTTGGCATTTCTGGCATCACGAACTTTTTGGAAATCCCATAAAACTTCCAACTCACGATGCTGTTACATATCTAGAAATGTGTTTGTTGGTGAAACTTTACTTTTCATTTAAAGCAGGGAGCATTTAGCTTATGAATGTCAATGCCCGGTGTTTCTTCTTCTTTATGGTCATTTCTACTTGTGGATCTGGTGTCTAGAGTAGCCACAGGACACTGGACAAAGCCACTCATCTCTTGTGATGGCAAGAAGCAAGTCTGTCCTTTTTAAAATAGTCAAACCTAATATCTCAGAAATGGGCAACATTTTCTGATGTGTGCAGGTAAGTTATTAATATCTTCATGTAATAGATGAGAAAACTGGCCGGGCGTGGCGGCACACACCTGTAATCCCAGTACTTGGGAGACTGAGACAGGAGGATCACAGTTTCCAAATCAGCCTCAGCAACCTAGCAAGACTCTCAGCAACCTAGCAAGACCCTGTTTCAAAACAAAACAAAACAAAACAAAACAAAAAAATAAAATAAAATAAAATAGGGCCAGGGGTGTAGCTCGAAGGTAGAATGTCCTAGGCTTAATGCCCAGTGCCACAAAAGCGAGCGAGTGAGTGAGAGAGAGGAGTGAGAGAGAGAGCGGGAGGGAGAGAGAGAGAGAGAGAGAGAGAGATGAGAAAACTGGGGCATAATGAGATGCAGTGTCTTGACTCATGTCAGAACAGAGGGCAGCGCCCAGGGTTCCCGACTGTTGGCGGAGATGTTTCTTGATCCTCATCCCCTTGCCCCTGTGCCCATTCCAACCTTCTGGATCATGAACTTTGTGCCTTGCACTCTTTCAATAAAGTACAGATAATCAAAGATGTAGACAGGTGCTCGGCTCCGGGCTTTCCTTAAGAAATCCAGACCAACCTTGCATTCAAAATCCCTCCAAGGCAAGGACCAGACACTCTCTTCAATAGACAGTAAACAAGCTGACTATAAAAGGAAAATTACAGTCTCGTGGGGTTATACAGCCTATTTATTTGAATTTCAGTTATTGTTACGAGAATTTATGGTATATTTATCATCATGAAAAGCATTTATCTTTGGGCAACTGAAGCAATAAGAAAGGCATAGCATTTAATTTTACCCACAACATCTCCTTTAATCCAATCTGACACCACAAAAAAGAATCAGTTAGAGTTTACTGGCTCAGGATAATTCTGAATTCTCAGATGGCAGCTGCCAGAAAAGCTAATTAATTCAGATTGACTGCTGGGCTTCATTTTTATTTGGATTTTTTTTAAATGAATAAGGGTAGCAGATCAATAGCATATGTGCAGCCGGGACTCAAGTTCCAAGATGTTATCTGCCAGCTGGGGCCTGTGCCCTTCTTTTTTCCCACAGAGAGTTTTCCTGGGAGAACGGTGCCTTTCAAACATTAGCAAGAGCCAAAGCCACCTGGGCTGGGATCAAGAGCAGGGCAACTGGGGAAAGGCCAGGCGCTGAATTCAGACAGGTCTGATCTTTCTCTCTCTCTGTTACTTACTGTGTGACTGTGGGCAAGTTCATCCCTCCTTCTGAGCTTTGGTTTCCTCATCTGTAAAATGGGTGCAATTCTACCAGCATACGGGCTATTAAAGGGAAGCAGATTGCTCAGTAGGTGATCACAACACACCCCGTCTTCAGTGGGTGGACAGTGTTGTCTTTTAGGAAAGGTTTGTTCCTTCATTCATTCATTCATTCACCTAGTATTTACATAACCGGTCATGGCCCCAGGCGCTGTGAGGATACACCAGTGAACAATATTGACCAAGACCTGGCCACAGTGTTTACATTGTCATTGGAGGAGACATACAATAGAGAAGTAAGCAAGTGATCTTTGGAGGAATAAAGTGGGTGATGAGCTAGAGAGAGGGTGGGAGCACCTGGCCAGGGGTCCTCAGGGTTTAGACTGGATCAATGAGAAGAGGCGGCCTTGTGGTGCACTGGGGGAGCATTCCTGGCAGAAAGAGAGCCAGCGGAAAGGCCCTCTGGGGCGCTGAGCGTGGTGTGTGCTGGAGATGTGACAGGGAGATGGACGCAGGGACAGGCTGGAGGGAGGGCAGAGGCCTGATCCTGTGGGGCCTTCTAAGCAGAGGTCGGCAAACGTTTTCTGCCAAAGGCCAGATATACAATGTGGGCTTCATGGTCTGTGTCACAACAGCACAGTTCTGCCTTTGTAACTGAAGGCAGCCATAGATAAAATACAGAGTAGGCATGTCCATGTTCCAATAAAACTTTATTGACAAAAATAGGTAGCAAGCAGGATTTGGCCCACAGGCTATATTTTGTCATCCCTTGTTTTAAGTCATGGCAGAGAGTTTGAAGTTTATGTCAGGTACAATGGGCTGACATTCACAGGCTTGAAGCAGGGGTGACATGGTCAGACCCATGGTTTATGACTTGGATCTTAGGCCTCACACAAAAATAAGCTGAATTAAAGTGGTGCTCTCGGGGCCTCTAAACAGAATCTCAGGACTGTCCAAATGCTAGTCAAGGGCAACCCGCGAGAGGAATTCAAAGAAAAAACAGGAGGAGATGGGAGCCAGAGACAGAGAACAGGAAGGAGACAGGAGGAGGAAGAGCAAGAAAAAAACGTAACCTTTGTATTGAATCAGAGTAGTCTTTCCAGGAGGATCGCAGGTTCTAGGCCAGCCTCAGCAACTTAGCAAGACCCTGTTTCAAAATAAAAAATAAAATAGGGCTGGAGGTATAGTTCGGAGGTAGAACACCTCTGAGTTCAATCCCCAGAAGTGTGCGCACACACACACACACACACACACACACACACAATGACTAGCCCGTTGGGTCTACCTTCTTTCTCTGAATATTATACCCACCAGATGCTTGTTTTGTGAGTCATGGTGTTTTTTTTATTCTTACTGCACTACAGTAGCACGTGGAGTGACTATATCACAATTTATTTATGCATTGTCCCGTTGGCTGTGTAACTAGGAGCAGCTGGGTACCTAGAAACTCTCCAGGTTTAATTCAGGTGTCAGGACACAGGCTGGTCCCCCAGCCAGGCCCTGGGTCAGCTTCAGCCGCTGGATGGCTCAGGGTCCCTGGAGTCCCTGGTGTGTTCTGTGGGCCCTAAATGAGGAGAAGCAGGCCTGCAGGAGGGAGTGCCAGGAGCCTTGCCCGACCCGCCACTCTTCCAGGCTGAGCCTCTTTAGCTCAGGTAAGCGAGCATCAGCGGATCTGTGCCTGGGAAGCTCCCGGGTCAGGAGGTGATGGCGGGGCGGGCAGGGGCAGTGGGTGGTGGGTTCTTTGAATGTTTGGGTTGTTCCTTTGTCCTCAGAGGCTGAGATCAGCAGATG
Source organism: Glis glis (assembly GCA_004027185.1). Taxonomy (NCBI): domain Eukaryota; kingdom Metazoa; phylum Chordata; class Mammalia; order Rodentia; family Gliridae; genus Glis; species Glis glis. The sequence goes on along the minus strand of PVJS01020650.1, from coordinate 13,175 downwards.
CACCCTAGAATGAGCATACCTGTTGTTGGACTGTAGGATGTAGCGCCTGCCTCTTCCTACCACCGCCCTGCCTGGGACTGCCCAGGTGTCCACAGCTCCTTTGCCCCAGCCCCTCTGGCCGCAGCAGCCCTGGACCTGGTGAGGGGAAGGTCCTTGATCTTGGACCTCACACGCCAGCTGGCAGATGTGTGACATCCACCAGCCCCCCGAGGCTGAGGCCACCCCACGTTGCCGCAGTATCCATAGTGAGCTGAGCCAGTTGCTAATCATTTGGAAGGTCACATCTGCCGGCTCTGGATCCAGTCTAGCTCTGACAGCTGGACTGAGAGTTGCTTTGATGGTTATCCTTTATCCTCGATGCAAGAGCTACAGAGAACAAGAGTAATAATAACCCTGATGGAGATAACAATCAGGACAGTAAGAGTTAACATCCACTCAGCTCTCACGACACGCCAGGCCTGGTTCTAAGCACGTCACACGTACTCTACCGGAGTGTGGAGATGCTAGTGGCGTCCTCACACGTCACTGTGGAGCAGGCACTGCAGTGATTTCTGTCTTACAGGTAAATAAACCAAGGTCAATCAAATTGCCCAGGGCTACGCTATCTTTAGTCAATGGCAGAGCTGGGACTAAAACCCAGGCAGTATGATACCGACACCTAGAAACCAAAAGAAAAGATAAATAAATGCACGCAGTGTTTTTTTGCACATTTCTTTCTCTGCCATCCCTGGAAAGAGGAAACTTGGTATGAGGGAGAGAGAGCAGATAGCCAGAGCAGCAGTCGGATGAAAAATTTCTTCTTAACTGCCTCTCTTTACTTAAAATCCCCTTTTATTTATGCATGCACGAGTTCATTCAATAGCATTTATTAGGTTGGAGATGTGTTTGAAGAGTCAGACTATGCTGCCCAGGTGACACCTTTGTTCTTGGTGTGGATGGGAGTCAGATGAACATCCTCAGCCACTGCCTGGCTCCAGGCTGACCTGCAGGGAAGGGCAGGAGTCTCCCCTCCACCTCACCCCTGTGTGCATCTAGTCCCACCCGGTCTCTCCTGGGCCCATGGATGAGCTGGCACCTCGCAGGGGGCGTGTCGCACAGCAGTGTTGATGAGGAAAGTGTCTGGAGACACAAATGGCACCAGCAAGGAGCCTTTGATGGTGATGCCTCTGCTGTTTCCTGTGCCTCACACACCCTCTGTGCCTTTAGTTCTTTGTATATAATATCTTTCATTCTGTTTCAAGATATGTGAAAAACATCACTCAAAGTAGTGTCGGCCAGTATCAGAAGAAAGAGGTCAGTGAAGTCAATGGGGAGGATTCACAACAAGCTGCTCGTCAGCTCTAAATGTTGGGGTCCTCACAGCTCCGTCCTGGGTCCTCTACGTTATCAACACCCTCTCTCTTGACGTTCTAATCAACTCCCTGGCTACACACATATCATACATATATGCTAATGACCCGCAATTTGTCTTTCTAAACTCTGTCTAGACAACTGCCCATCATCTTCATGTAGACATTTCATAGGATCTCAGCCTCAACATATCCAAAAAGAGAACCCTTGATGTCCCCCAAATGTGTTCTTAGTCCTTTATGTGTTGTTTCTTTTTTTTTTTTGTGGTACTAGGGATTGAACCCAGGGGCATTCTAACTCTGAGCTATACCCCCAGCCCTTTTTATTTTTTGTTTTGAAACAGGGTCTCACTAGGTTGCTAAGAGTCTCACTAAGTTGCTGAGGCTGGTCTTCAACTTGTGATCCTCCTGTCTCAGCTTCCAAGTACCGGTATTACAGGTGTGTGCCACTATGCCTGACTTACAGCATCACTATTTACATTGTATTAGGTATTATAAGTAATCTAGAGATCATTTAAAGTTCAAGAGGGTGTGTGTAGATTATGTGCAAATATTATGCCATTTTATATAAGGGATTTAAGCATCTGCAGACTTTGGTATCCACAGGAAGTCCTGGGACCAATCTTTCTAGATATCCAGAGACTACTGTCTGTTTCTTGTCTGTCGCCCTTCATAGTCAACCAGTGTTCTCTTTCCCCAGCACCTAGAACAGCTCCTGGTACATACGAGTACTCACTAAGCAAGTGTAGAATGAATGCGGGCTACATAAATGTCTTCATTTGTTTGTTGATTAGAAATAACAAATATGCTGGGGGTGGTGGTGCATGCTTGTAATCCCAGTACTTGGGAGGCTGAGACCGGAGGATCCGGGTTCACGGCCAGCCTCGGCTACTTAGTGAGGCCCTCTGCAACTTAGTGAGACCCTGTTTCAAAATAAAGAATAAAAAATAGGGCTGGGGGTGTAGCTTGGAGGTAAAATGCCCCTGGGTTCAATTCCGAGTACCGCAAAAAAAAAAAAGAAAGAAAAAGCAAGAAAGAACAAATATCCTACCATCCTACCAAGAGCATACATCTAAGAGGCATAATTTATTTATGGGACTTTTCTTGATAGCCTATGTCTTCCACAAAATGCATTACATTGAGAGAGACCTCCAGAAATGTTTAGGTGGAGACACAAAGCTCTTGGCCACACCTTCAAGGGAAGCAGCGCGCGCGCGCGTGTGTGTGTGTGTGTGTAGAGAGCCTTTGAGGGCTGGACTCACCCATGCCGTCTATAGGGTCTGTTGTGTGATGAGAACGCTCGGCCCCGCTCAATTACGAAATCCAGTTTAGCTAAATTACCTAATGCCCACGGCAGCAGAGTCTTCCCGGCTGAGCAGGGCAGGTGCGTGGCCTTGTTTCTAGGTTGCAAAACCAGTTCTTCTAGGCCACGGTCCCCATTCATGCCTGGCAGTGACAAGGACTCTGGTCAAGCATCTGTGCAGTACGGCAGCAAAGAAAACTCCGGGGAGGGGCAGGCTGTGATGAAGGCGCTGAGTGAGCGGTGGCCGTCTGGGCCTTAATCCTGATCCAGCATCTGCAGGCTTTAATCCTGATCTAGTACTCTGCCAGGTGTATGCAGGCCTAAATTCCCTTATCTGGCAGCGACACTCTCCAAACTTCCTTTTGATAGTTGATATTTATTGTTTATTTATTTATTTATTTATTTATTATTTATTTATTTTGCAGTACCGGGGATTGAACCCAGGGGCGTTCTACCTCCTGGCTACACCCCCGGCCCTATTTTTTTATACTTTATTTTGAAACCGGGTCTCACAAAGTTGCAGAGGGCCTCACTAAGGAGAGAGAGAGAGAGAGAGAGAGAGAGAGAGAGACAGGAAGAGAAAGAGAGAGAGAGAGAGCTGAGGCTGGCTGCGAACCTGGATCCTCCAGTCTCCGCCTCCCGAAGTACTGGGATTACAAGTGTGCGCCACCACACCCGGCCCTTATTTATTTATTTATTTATTTATTGGTGCTGGGGCTTGAACCCAGGAGTATTCTACCTCTGAGCTATACCCCCAGCCCTATTTTATTTTATTGATTTTTTTTAAATGTTGAAACAGGGTCTTGATTAAGTTGCTGAGGCTGGCCTTGAACCTGTGATCCTCCTGTCTCAGCCTCCCAAGTACTGGGATTATAGGCATGGGCCACTACACTCAGCTATATAGTCAATTAAAAAAAAACTGAAGTTTATCTTACTTACTTTATTTGACATGCACACGGTACTTGGTGAGCTTCCCTCTGGTTCCCACCACACACCCTCCCCTTCCCCACACACATGATATTAAAATTGGCATTGATAATTCAGTATCTGTGTATGGCATCAATGGAAGTGTTTCCTTCATTAATTCGCTCCCTGCCCCCATCACCCACTCCTAGACCCCTCCATTGCTCCACTGGGGTTTCTCCTCCTTCATCTGGAGTCCCTCTTATATCCCGATTACTCCCCAGCTTGCTTCCACATAGAGGAGAAAACATACAACCCTTCACTTTCTGAGACTGGCTAATCTCACTTAGCATAATATTCTCTAGATCCATCTGTTTTCCTGCATATGACATAATTTTGTTCTTCTTTCTTTGTTGCTGAGTAGAATTCCATTGTGTGTGTATCCCATAATGTTGTAATCCATTCAGTTCAAGGCTTTGACAAGTGGATACACCTGTGTCGCCACCACCCTACTCACGCAGCACATTTCCACAATCCCTGAAAGTCCCCTTAGGTCACATCCAATCCGTCCTCACTCCCAGAGGCAGCCACAGCTCTGGTTTCCATCCCCACAGTTTCACCTTGTCTGTTCTAGAACTTCCCATCAACTGAGCCCTAAAACATGTCCTTTTTTGTGTCAGTACTTTCCAGGACGACCCAATATGTACTCGTAGTTCGTTCCTTTTTGTGACTGAGCAATAGCCCACTGTCCTAGTTGGCAAGAGCTGCTAGAACAAGGAGCCACAGGCAGGGAAGCTGAAATGCTCACAGTTCTGGAGGAGGGAAGTGTGGGGGCACCAGCACGGGTCTGGCGAGGGCCCTCTTCTGGGTTGCAGACTCCTCGCCGTATCCTCACATGGCAGAAAGGAGGCGAGAGTGCACTCCCTTTAAGGGGCCTCTTTTATGAGGGCACTAATCCCATCCATGGGGGCTCCACCCTCATGACCGAATCACCCCAAAGGTCCACCTCCTACCATCACACTCAGGGTTAGAGTTTTACCATATGAATTTGGGGGGCACAGATGTTCAGACCATAGCACCCACTGTTTAAACACACCACAGCTTGTGTATCCATTCACCCGTTGAGGACCCTTTGGGTTGTTTCGACATTGGGCTATTTGGAATGAAGCTGCTGCGTGCAAGTCCTTGCATGGACATATGTTTTTGTTTTTCTGTAGTGAACACTGGGAGGGCAAGCGTCCCTTCATGCGGAGTCCTGATCCGTCAGGAGGACTGCAGTGGAGGGAGCTGGGGTCCTGGAGCTGTGTCTCTTACTCCTTTCTCTTCCCCTCATGGTAGCCTCTGTGAGGCCCAAAGGCTCCTGCGCTGGTGGCTCCAGCCAGACCTTCTGTGGCCTGGTATTCCTGAGGGGCCTCGGCCACCCTTGTTGTTTGCAGGCCCGGGGACACATGCAGGAACCTTCTGCTCACTCGAGCCAACATCAAGATATTCTGAACAGAAAGAACCCAGGGTACAATGAGCATTTACTAATTATTTGCCACAAATTATGATGTGTATGATAGATCACAACAATTTGTGATAAGTCAATAGTAAATTATTTTAATCCAGGCATGGTAGCACATGCCTGTAATCCCAGTACTTGGGAGGCTGACACAGAAGGATTGCAGCTTCGAGGCCAGCCTCAGCAACATAGTGAGACTCTCAGCAACCTAGCGAGACCCTGTTTCAAAACAATGAGAAAAAGAAAAGAGCTGGGGTGTCGCTTAGAAGTAGAATGCCCCCAGGTTCAATCTCCAGTATAAAAAAAAAACAGTGATTATAAATGTCATATACCTGTACTTACAAATGTATTCAATTTTCCTGAAGCTTCCAATTTTTTCCTGTGAAAATCATTAGGCACATGTAAATGCTTTTTGTTGCTTATTGGTGAATTAATTTCTTTTGTGTATGGTACCAGGGATGGAACCCGGGGGCATTCTACCTCTAAGCTACAACCCCAGCCCTATTTTTTATTCTTTATTTTGAAACAGGGCCTCACTAAGTAGCTGAGGTTGGCTGCAAACCTGCTATCCTCCTGTCTCAGCCTCCAAAGTACTGGGATTACAAGCGTGCCCCACCATACCTGGCGTGAATTAATTTTTGTCACTGTTTTACAATCATCAGGATAGTCTCTAGATGCATATCATTCGAGGTGCAGCCCTCACATGGTCAGCAGGGCTTCACCCAGGAGCTTGTAAATGCAGAATCTCAGGCCCTGTGTCGTGTTTATTTTTTATTTCTTGAGACATTATTTCTAAATACTTCTGTCCTCATCGGTATCTTCACTAATCCTCTGTACCCAAGTCTAGGGTAATTTTTGTACAGGTTCTTTTTTTAAAAATACATAGCATGTTACAGATAGGAAATAGTTTTATGTTGTTGATTAAATATACCAATAAAGCAACTTAGCAAGACCCTGTTTCAAAAGAAAAAAATAAATAAGGCTGGGGGTATAACTCAGAGGTAGAATGCCCCTGGGTTCAATCTCTAGTACACCCAAAATAAAAAAAAATAAATAAATATACCAAATAAAAATCAATCTATATGTTTACTTTATTAAGGTGAAATTTTATCAGCATTTTCTGGCTGTATTTTCCCTATAGACACTGTCAGCATTTTTGTGATATCTTCACAAGCTGGACTTAACTTTACTGTGTATATGATAAAATTCATGTTTCCTAAGAGTTCTCCTAAGAGTAGATATAATTTACACAGCACAAAGATATGCATACATGCTAAAGGTATATATGAATTCTTTTTAGCTTTTAAACCAAAATCTCTACTTCTGACTTAAGTGATATAGCAGATAATATAAATTTTTGCTTCAACCATATAATTTTTCAGAAATTATATCATTTTACTACTAATAAAATATGCTATTGAAATTCCTAAATTCCTAAATGAAGGTGGATACTATATACAATCTGTTATATGTATATAGTCTGTTAGAGAACTAAGTTTGTCACACATGTCACCATTCCTGCCTCTACTGCTCAGGTGCTGGGTTCAGAGCAGCCAGAATGGAGACACCTAAGTGTGTGCCTCATGTATGACGTCACTGTGACACATTTGAAATTGCCAAGCTGCACATACCATGGGGTCATTTCCATAGAACATACCATTGCTATTAGGCATAATCCCCAAAATTCAACAAAATGAGGTGAATAGAATTGTAAGCAAATGAAATTGGAATCAGAAGTCCCGGAGTAGCCGGGTGTGGTTGTGCACGCTTGTAATCCCAGTACTCGGGAGGCTGAGACAGGAGAATCTGGGTTCGCGGCCAGCCTCAGCTACTTAGTGAGGCCTCTGCAACTTAGTGAGACCCTGTTTCAAAATAAAGGATAAAAAATAGGACTGGGCGTGTAGCTCAGAGGTAGAATGCCCCTGGGTTCAATCCCCAGTACCACAAGAAAAAAAAAAAAAGGAAGTCCCGGAGCCTGGTCTTGCACCTGAGCCTGGCTAGTTCTGCGCCTTCGACGGGATTTGTCTTCATTTTAATCTCGCCAGCCTCGGTTTCTGCATTTTAAAATGGACATTGGATAAAGTCAACCCAGTGGCCATTGCTGGATCTGAAGTGCTATTGTGCCACCCAATTCATTTACCCTAAGCCCAAGAGAGACACTTTTTTTTTTTTTTTTTTTT